>CM070582.1:3000000-3252588 GCA_036346355.1 Rhipidocladum racemiflorum
TTGCATCCCAATTAATTCAGAAGGGTTTTCATGCATGCATACATATACCACTATATTTTTTTCCCCAAATTATTGGGATATTCAGAAAGGTCATCTTGCTGATGTGGCGATTTAGAAAGCTCCAAATCAGCTAGCCAGGTAGGTGGGATTCACAAATTTGACCAAAATTGAACCGCAACATCGATTATACGCCCAATTAATCCTGCCCTGAGCTCAGGTTAGTTGGATGTGAATGTGTTAATCAATAACAAGTTAGCATTCAATAAGTTCGTACTTCTTAAATATATTCCTATTTTCTGCAATTAAGTTAATTTATGTGCATAGAGATTAGAAACATATTTAATATTTAGAAAAATATAATCCATCTTCGTCCCTCGGTTCTACCCTCAACGACCTGGATCTCACGTGGTGTGTCACATGGGTCAACATCGGTCAAAATTGCCGTTTTTCGGCCCGACAGACCAAAATTAAAGTATTGGGAGATGTGGGGCGTGTTTTACCCGATATTGCATTTGAGAGGCGAAAATTAAACTATGAGGGACCAAAGATGAACTTTTCCTTTTAAAAATGAAGGGGAAGTGTTTACTTGATCAAAATTGCAAATCCTGATTTTCTTTGAGAATTTGTCAAATATAGCTAGACAGGTAAGTTAGCTCTCTCCATCTCTACTATATAAAATGAGAGTTTCTTCCCACGTCACATTAATTGCCCTGCTTAATTGCTCTACTTAATTGCCCTGCTTAATTGCCCTACGCAAGAAACGAAGCGTTGCTTTAATTAGCCAGCTTTTGCAAGAAACGAAGCGTTAAAGATAGATGTTTGATCTTATGAAATAAGATTTTTTTTATTTTTTAATCTTTATTTTTCGTTATCAATTTTATTTTTCGTAGCAACGCACGGGCATATAACTATAAGAAAGAAAGTTTGACATCAGGGTTTGTAATCAAATTAACCAATAGCAAGGACATGCTCGTGATCCTAAAGAAAAAGTTGTGGTCGCGTGATTAATTGAAAAAAACAAATAAATTTTTCTAAGACAACTACCAAGGATATCTAAATCGTTTTTTCGTATCTTTTTCTCAATTTCATCCCCTCCTCAATCTTCATATAAATTAAAATACACCCAATATTTCTCAACGGTTGGAGTATTAATTATTTTAAGCCAACACGAGAAGACCGCCAATTAATGGCGGGTCAATAATGCAACCGGAAAATGGACTCGACTATAATGCTCTAGTATGCAACATTCCTGTCATGGAAAAATAAAATAAACTTAGGATGTCATGCATGCATGCATATATTAGTCTTTATTGCAAGACATGCAAACTAATATTATAATCTAATAATGTCATGCATGCATGCATATATCTATGTTTACTTCATAATGATCATATCATGATGCATGAAAAAAAAATACTTTGAGCAATTTAGTCTTCAATTGTGTCTTGCCAACTACTGGAGTAGTCAACATATTAGGCTAAATTATTATGTAGGCAACAATGAGAGAAGTAAATGTAGATACATACATGCATGGCATTAGATTACAAATTTAATTATGTTGCGTTTCTTTGCAATAAAGACTAAAGCTATTTTTTCAAGAACTGTTTCGGAATTAGATTTGAATAAATCAATTTCTAATTTATTTCATCATTGCTAGCTGTATATATTGAGTTATTCATCTTGGGCCGTCTTTCGATTGGAACATGGCCTTTTCCATGTTGAACCCTTTATGATCAGTTATGAATTATGTGGTTTTTTTTTTCTGAAAGACTGAAACTACTACGGATGGTGGTGTTTGATTGAGTTTTTGAAATTATTTGTTTGGAGAAATATTATCGGTTTGCCATAACTCACTTGTAGACACCATTCTCCTCATTCTCCTATGGTTCATCTGCTACAATACTACCCGGTCAATATGGCTGGCATTTGACAAGTAAATCTCCTAACTTTCTCCTCCCTTCTCCTTGCACCATCTAATACTCCCTTCAGTCGCAAATAGTTATTGTTTTGAATATAGATGTAATCACTTTTTAAAACCATGTCTGTCAATATCTTTTTAAATATTTGAATTGGATACATGAAAATCATACGTGTAGCTAGATTCGTCTCGAAAAGTCCTTACACAACATTATAATTTTATTGGGATTTATAAATACATTATAATAGAAATTAGCGGTTAAAACTATGTTTTGAAGACCACATCGATGTCCAAACCGACGATTATTTGTGTCGGATGCAAAAGTGAATCTATTTTACAGTGTTGCTCTTTGGTGCATTAATTGCTTTGCCTAGAGCACAAGTTATATGACATGGCAAAACACATATTCTCTGTCTCTTCCATGTTTCAGCCATCTCAAGAGCAGAATGCACGTTGGCAGCGCAAACTACTCCATGGTTGCGCTGTCCTAGACTGAAGTACTGTCAAAGCTACACACATATGAAGATCGAGGATATATGAGGCGTGTTTGTATTGTTAGGAAACTCGGCCCATGGCTCACGTAGACTTTCTCGAAATCCTAGCGGTAGGTTATGAATAGAAGGCAGGTGGTCACCCTATTGTACACGTGCATGCAGATTAATAAAGCAGAGCAGTTCCTCCCCATATATCTGTGTTTCTCCCTCTCTCTCTGTTCTCCAGTTTAGATCTATTAGGCAACCTCGGACTATTCGATAGCGAGATTAATCTAACATATATAATGATCGGTTTGTTTAGCCCAGTAGTTAGATAGCAGTGTTTTGTGACAGGTTACTTAAGGTTGCTTTGCTACGTACGTACGGCATGCTTTCTCCCTATACATTTAGCGCGTGATCGATCAAAAAGATCTGTAAATTACAGCTTGTACTGTCTGAATATTATATAGTGAAAGTGAAGTGCATTTTTCTTTTCTTTCTTTCTTTTTTTTTTTAAAAAAAGCAAAAATATATTACAATCATGTGAGGCCAAACGTACATCTGGACATATATTTCTAAGGCAAAAATCCAGATTTCAAAGAGAAAAATAGAAAACCACCTCTTGGCAGGGTGATAGAGTTGTTAATGTAGGACTCCATCTATAAGAAATTTTGTGAGGGCACATGTTTATCTCTGGCCAAGACAAACCACTTGGCCAACTTACGAGTTTTTTTTAAATAATATTTTTTAAAAAAAGATTTCCGACATTAATATGTGGTTAGGAAGCAATTCAAACACTAAATACCCATATCAGCCTATTTTCGTCAAACCGTTTGGGGAAAATAGGTTGATCTGGGTATTTACGAAGCAATTCAAACCGATTCAAACACTAAATACCTGCATCAACCTATTTTCGCCAAACGGTTTGGCGACAATGCATTATTCTTGCAAATTTTAAAATCCACGTATTAATGTTGGAAATCTTCTTTAAAAAGATATTATTTAAAAAAAAATTCGCCAACTTACCCACACCAGGCGACCAACGGACCCAACATCAGCCAGGGATGTGATCGGATCAGATACGGTCGAATATCGTCCTATTCGTATTCGTATCCGTTTTTTTTTATCGAATACAGAATCAAATACGAATAGTGCTGAATACAGAATCGAATACGAATTATACAGGATAATATCGGTTACGAATACAAATCAAATACGGATCGGAATCAACATGGATACGAATAATATTAGTCGGATATTTTAAAATCCAATTTCAGTTTTTTTTTCAAAATCGGTCCAAATTTAAATTCAAAATTAGGAACTTTAAAAAATAAGAAAATGTCAAAATTTCAAAATTTGTGCACGAATATTATTAAATTAGTACAAATTCCCAATTTCTAAATTTAAATTGAAAATTAGGAGAAAGATCAATCAAAAATTTGAGAATTTCATTTAAATTCCAACTGTTATTTAAAAATAAATTACATTTAAATTTTGTTTTTAATGCACCATCAAATTTATTTAATCTACTATGAAAACTACTCAAATTTATTAGTGGTCTCTAGTGGATAGTGATAGTTTAATAGACCTTCAGTGTCAAGTTCGTCATTGATGAATGATGAATGATGATCGTCTGAACTCAACAATTGGCAAACATCAAACATAATCATTCTTTAGAAAAAAACATAGCCAGTTAGTCACATAGACATAACTACATAGCATAAGTACATATAAGTATATGACATCCACGTCTGGTCATCCATATTCCACAAACCACAATTCCACATGTATGTAACCTTGCAGCAGTTACATGTTGTCATGGTCTCATCTTTGATCTCATGGACATGGTTCAAGTTATTCGGATAATATCCGTATGTCATATTCGGATAGTATCCGAACAAAAACTCGGATATTCTGTATTCGTCGGATAATCAGTGTTCCATATCCGTATACGTATCCATATAAATTATCTGTATCAATATCCTTATCCGAGAAATCAACTGGATATCTGTGAAACTATCCAAATCACCATCCAAATCAATTCGGTCGGTCGGTCGGTCGAAAACTATCCGTATCAGTTCCATCCCTAACATCAACCAACCAAACCTACATTGGCTGCCCAACACACGTCGGTCCACTGGAGGAGGAGAGGTCCAACGCACGAAGAACCACGAGTTTGTCCAACGCGTATGCAGCCGTTCGATCGCAGCATCCAACGGAAGCTACCCGAGGGCAGCCATGTACCCAACAGGAAGACACCAGCCCTCTCCAATAGAAAAAAAAATGAGGAAGCAGCGCACAGCAAGAGCGAGACGGAAGTTCCAACAACTTCCTAGTAGCATTTTCCATCTTTAATTATGGGAGAGAATCCTGAAATCTTAAAATTCTCTCTCTTTTCGCGCCGTCAAGGAGGTCCTCACGGCCGCCTTGGCGAGCGTCGTGCACTCAGAGCGCCACCGCGCCGGCTTGCTCGGATGTGGGGTGCGGCTCGGACATGAAGGTGCGGATTTAGAATGTGGGAAGGTCATTTTGATGCTGGTTGAAGCCACTGGTAGGTAACAAAACTGGCTCACCTCATGTTTGCTCTGTACTTTGCTCATGTACAATTGACCAATTGTGTCTTCAAATTTGTGCGACTGAAGTACGAATTTAACTCATGGTGCAACATTTGCATCGTTACTACATGCCTGCTAGGGGGATTACATATGCCATCATGTACACCACTTGATATTGTAACTCACTACTAGATGGTGTACATAAATTAATTACTGGTATGGTGTATTGTGAACTGATTAGTAAGCCATCATTACTACAGATCTGACCTTTCATACCGGCCCATCAGTACCGGTCATGCATGAATCGGGACTGACATTTACATCAGTCCCGGTTCAACGATCTACAGGTCCGGGGGGATCATCAGTACCGGTTTGAAATACCAACCGGTGCTGATGTGAGATCATCAGTACCGGTTGGTTACACCAACCCATACTAAGAAGCCCCGGAGCAGAGCAGACTGCTTAGTACCGGTTCATGTAACCAACCGGTACTGGTTCTCGATCTTCAGTACCGGTTGGTTATATGAACCGGTACTAAGCAGCTTGCTCTGCTTCGGGGCTTCTTAGTACGGGTTGGTGTAACCAACCGGTACTGATGATACCACATCAACACCGGTTGGTGTAACTCATTGGTACTGATCAGTTGGTCTATTCAACTGCGACTGACATAGTCTCCCGCGCGTCGCCTCGATCCCGCGCGACAACTGTTCGTGTTCATCCTGTTCTCTTCATCTTCCGATCCTGGCTATCTATAAACAGAGATATGGTGAGATGGAGAAACTGCATTGACAAAGACCGGTGAGACTGTCTTCACAATCTCAATCCTTCATGGTAGAGCCTGTATCTCCCGTCAGCTCTGCCGACTCCTCTGACTCTGAACCATTGTCCCCGGTGCCGCTTCCACCCAGGGTACCTCCCGCCGCCACCAACAAAAGAAAGCGCGCGCCGTCGCCGCCGACGACAATGAGGAGGAGGAGGAGGAGGAGGAGGAGAACATCACCGTCATCCGCTGGGGGACCATACCCAGAGAAGTCAGAAAAGTGGATTGCACTAGAGCAAATGGACCATTTCGGCGGTTGGTTACAAAATCAGCTGATAGGCAACCAGACAGACAATGAACAGTTCAGACTCTTGGCTCGGGGACCATCCACTACAATCATATCATTCCATGGGTATGAGATAAATGGGTACACATTTTACACGACTGCCCAGGATAGCAAGAGCACCAACCAAAACAGCGGCGTTCGTATAGATGCCTTCGACAAAAATGGAAAGATGGACACCTACTATGGTTGCATAGAGGAGATCTGGGAGCTCGAGTATGGACCTTTGAAAGTCCCTCTGTTTCAGTGCCAATGGGTCAAATTGACAGCTGTTGAGATCGACGAGTACGGTATGACAACCGTGGACCTCAAGCAAGTGGCCTATAGGGACGAACCGTTCGTGCTCGCCAATGATGTGGCACAGGTATTCTATGTGATGGACATGAACAGCAAGCTGAAAAAGCAGAAGGACAAGCATCCTAAAAGCAAGAAGCAGAAGGTGGAGACTATCAGCAGCGAACAACCAAGGCGCCATGTGGTTCTTCCAGGAAAAAGAAGGATTATCGGAGTTGAGGGCGTCACAGATGAAGAAGAGTACAATCAATTTGATGAGCTACATTCTTTTATGGTGGACATAGACATAAGTGTCTTGAATGATATAGAAGAATCTCCATATGTACGACACGATCATGACGAAGGATCACTTGTAAAAACAAAGTATGTTGGCAAATAAGTCCAACCGTGTTGTATAAACCCGTATATGAATTATGAATATGGTTATTACAGTAATCTCTCTCTCTCTAGCTGATATAAACTCGTGTATGGCCTGATTAATGCAATTTATAGGGTTTGTCAATAATCTGAAGCTACTAATTACGAAGAAAACAGAAAGCATTCCAAAATTAACATGGTAAGATATGACCTGATACTAGATAACTTTTACTAGATATAAAAATTTAATTACAAACAAAGAAAATACGCAAAAAGAAGTAAAATAATTATTAAGAATTAAACACGAGGCCAACAAATCTGAAATTTTTATTCAAGGTATAGTATATTTTAAAAAACCCATCATAAATCAAATTATGTCCTCAAATTAATTAATTAGTGTAATGGAAATTATAAAAAATCCCACTTGTACCGGGTCATAACACCAATCGGTACTGACAGCCCCTAGGGCAACAAGTACAGAGGGGCACTCATAACACCAACCGGTACTAATAGTATCTAGCAGTACCGGTTGGGAATACGACCCGGTACTAATTCCCCCTAGGGCAACCAGCATTTGGCGGGGTATTTTGGTGGGGAGGGAATCAGTACCGGTTGGTAATATGACCTGGTACTAATTCCCGTCATATAAAAAGTGGAGAGGTCCAAACTCTTGTCTTTCTCGCCACTGCCGCCTCCAAGTCTCCAACTCCGCCGTCCCTGCCATCTGCGCCGTCCTCACCCCCGCTGTCCGCGCCTCCGACGACTCCGCCGTCCCACGCTGCCGTCTGCCGTCCTCACCTCGCCGTCGGCGCAGGCACTTCCCCGGTGTCCGCGCAGTCCTCCGATAACCCGCCGACCGCATCGTCCTCCGACAACCCCGGCCGGCGTCCTCCGACAACCTCGGCCGCCGTCCGCGTCGTTGTCCGACAACCCCGTCCTCACCCCCGCCGTTAGCATCGTCCGCCGTCCGCACCCTCCTCTCCGGCGCCGCATCCTCCTCGGCCAGCTTCCTCCACACCGGCGCCGCATCCTCCTCTCCGGCGCCGCGCGCCCTCGGTGAGCCCTCTCTGGCGTCTACTTACACTTACTGTTTAGTGGATTATGTGGATGCATGTTTACTGTGGATGTTTACTATGGATGTTTACTTTGGATTATGTGAAATGTTGATTACAAATATTGATTATGCTGATTATATATTTAAATTTGAAATGTGTAAGTATATGTGAAATGTGTATAAGTATATGTGAAATGTGGCTTATGAAATGAGTAAGTATATGTGAAATTTGAAATGTGTAAGTATATGTGAAATGTGTAAGTATATGTGAAATGTGTATAAGTATATGTGAAATGTGGCTTATGAAATGAGTAAGCATATGTGAAATTTGAAATGTGTAAGTATATGTAAATTTGAAATGTGTAAGTATATGTGAAATGTGGCTCATGTAAATTTGAATTCTAAGATATATATGTATATGTGAAATGTGTAAGTATGTTGATAGTATACTCGTCGTCGCCGCCCGTCTTCCTCTATCCACTCTTTCCCACCACCCTCCGAGTCGTTGCCACGCGTGACCTGTCCTCCCTTATCCCCAGCACCCTCTCTGTTTCCCCCCTCTCTCGATCCCTCTGTTTCCCCCCTCTCGCTCCCTCTATGTCTCCCCCTCTCTCCCCCCTCTCTATGTCCCCTCTCTCGCTCCCTCTCTGTCTCCCCTCTCTCGATCCCTCTGTGTCCCCCCTCTCGCTCCCTCTCTGTCTCCCCCCTCTCTGTCTTCCCTCTCTCAATCCCTCTCTGTCTCCCCCCTCTCTCTGTCATCTATTAGAATCAATGAACGCTTGTGTGGCTTGTTCCTTGTGGGTTATGGTCCGAGAATTTATGTCTATCACCAAATTTCGTATGTAAAATCAAAATTTGAATTCTAAAATGTGTAAGTACATGTTATCTATGTAATTATATGTTAAATGTGTAAGTATACTTTTGTTGATATTTTTTCGTTAATTTTTAGTGCACTTTTCTAGCCTAAGAAAAAACGATGGCGGACGAAGGATATGTTGGAGAGGAGGAGTTCATGAGGAATTTGATTGCGGGAGATGATCTTGTAGAGGTGGAGGGTCGTGAACCCGCTGAGGCCACCGAGGCAGCAAGGCCCGTCGAGTCCATTGAGGCCGCCATGGTAATTAGTACAAATGCGTATATGCTGGTTCCACTATCATGCTAAGTCAACATTCTAACTCGTTCATCATTGTACCATATTTTCAGACTAGTCAATCGAGTAGGCCATCACGTCACCGAGGTCCAAGCAAGAAGTCGAAGGCCAGACATATTATTACTGTAGTCGGCGATAACGGCCAACCTATTGAACCCAAGGGGGGTGATTCCACCGTTCAATTCGGCATGCGGCTTCCACGTCAGGGACCACGTGCCAATTAGTATCGTGAAATGGGATAATGTCCCTGAATATACAAAGAATATGATCTGGACCGATTTGAAGGAGACATTCACCTTCCCCGAAGGGACCGAAGAGAAGGTGAAGAGTTACGCGTTCAAGAAGATGGCCATCGCATTCCAGACATATAAAAAGAAGTTGACCATGGAATATATTAAGAAGAACCTAACACCCGACTTCAACAAGCACCCAAAGTTGCAGGATCACTGGGATGCGTTCGTCAACTATAAGAATTCGGAAGAAGGTCGAAGTTTGACCGAAAAGAATATTCGGAATGCACAGAAGAAGCAATATCACCACCGCCTCGGCCCTGGTGGTTACCGTCGAGTGATGCCCAAATGGGAGCAGAGGGAACAGGGATTGCTTGTGAAGGGTGTCACGCCCGCGACTTTGGAATGGCCAGGCAGAGCGAAGAGTTGGTTTTATGCTCACGGCGGTGCACTTGACGATGATGGAAACCCGGTGTTCGGGAATGTGATGACAGATGTCGCTAGTAGACTTGTACAGTCGATCGAGGACTCTTCCCAGGGCACCTTTGTGCCAAACAGGAAGAACGATGAGCTAACAAGGGCCCTACAAAACCCGGAGCACCCTGGACGCACACGAGGCGTTGGCGTTGTTCCGTGGAAGATTGGTTTTGCTAAGGACGCCGAGACCTACAGGAGTCGGGCGAGAAGCAAGTCCCGACAGGCACAATGGATGCAAATGCTGGAAGAACGCATGAATCAAATGGTTCAAGAACATATGAATCAAACACAAGAAAGCATAAAGGAAGAGGCCCAAAGACAGGTGCAGTTAGCCTTGAGCCAACGGGTGGATGCGAGCTAGGAACCTCCTACTAATGAATACATCATTAGCCCCACAGGGCGACGGAGCAGCTGCGCTTCTGGTGGGATGCCTGAAGAGGACTTGGGCCACTGGCCGGTGGACAACATCATGCAACGGACACCTTGTGAGTTGCACGTCCAAGCGAAGAACATCTCCTTCATGGCGGCTCATGGCATGGCTCACCAAATGGAGCCGGGGCAGGTCATCCATGGCCAACAGATACCGGCGGGCTATTCCAAGGTGTCAGTGGAGGAGGTATGCCCAGGGTGCGAGGACCTTGACCTCGACATGCCCGGAGGTGACGGAACTACAACGTTAGGAGAGGCAGTGCACACTTTCATTCTGTGGCGTAAGAAGTACATCATTTTTAGAGACACACATAAGCGATCCTCTCTGACACCTCCGTCACCAAAATTGCTGCCCATCAGAAGAAGCCCGTCTCCTACACCAACCCCTGCACGCGAAACTCCAACTCCAACATCGTCGCCCAAGAGAAGCCAGCCAACTCATCCAACAGCTCACAAGAAGACGGGATCCACTCAAAGCAATAAGCTGGCCGCACCTTCAAAGCGGGCGTACGATATGATGAAGGAGGAGACCGCCAAGGTAGTCAGGGCCGAGGTCACTGATTTTTTTAAACCCAGGTCACTAGAGAAGAAGATTCAACCTGGTACAGAGGAATTTCTAAAAGACCTGAGGACAATAAAAGGTTTAAAAGATTTAAAAGAAAAACCTCATGTCTCTGACTACAAGCGCACACTGGTCAAGGCAAGCAAGAAGAAGATGTCATCAGCTGAGCAGAAGGCCAATGAGATGGCCAAATTCCTCGAAGAAACTGGTCTTGCCCCAGATCAAGTATTAGGCAACCAGGAGATTGAATCTGCTCAAGTCAAATGGTCATTTATACCGGGTGCACCATTGGTCAAGCGTGACGAGGTTGCCCAGCTGCCAACTAGGATGCGCCAATTCCATGAATGGTACCTGGATGCGTTCCGGCATGGCATAGAGCTATTCGCCGTCAAGTACAAGGACTGAGATTTTTTCACGGCGATGGAGAATTTTATATCGAATGGCACATAATGTACGATCTATACCAGACAGACGCCCTCGACGTGGCCATGTTGAGTTGCAGGACTCTGTAAGTTCTTATTTAATTGAAAAAATCTACTGTGTGGGCCCTTTGACTATACTAACTTGCAATCCTAACTAATTTCTTCTTATGTAGAATGGAGATACAAAGATGCAGAAAGGAGGCCATTTACGACATAGGCTTCCTTGACCCTTCGGTCATTAACAACACATTTGTTACTAGCTGCCTGTCGTCTGAGAGGACACCATATTCAATGGGCTAATGGGTTAGAGATATAAAGCAAAGATACTTCTACCCTACAACTTTGAGTACGCGTTTCGTGTCGCCTCGTTCTAACCCTTTTCCATATCACGATGTTAGAAATAATCGATTACCTACATTGACATATGTATGTACAGTTTTCACTGGATTCTTCTCATTATCGAGCTAGATCGTGGCATAATCACAGTTATGGACTCGAGGAGGAAACCAATTGGATATTATCAAAACCTGATCGACATGCTCGACCGGTATTCTTGTTCCTTTCATTATCGTGCTGATTCTACTTCATTTAAAATAAATTCTAATCATGTTCAATTTGCAATCATATGTGTAGTGCATTCGCACGGTTCCGTGCCAAAATCGTCAGCGAATTCAAACAGAAATTCGTTGTTACACTTGCCTCTCGAGTACGTATGCCATCATGCTATCTTTTTAGTTAGTTAACTGAATTTCCATGCATCCATTTCACGCTCTCAGCCTTTTCCAACACAGATCTTGCTTCAGCAGCCGGGAAACAATTTATGCGGCTACTATGTGTGCCAATTTATGGACATATAGACCGGAGATCTTTGCTGCTTGCAAGATTGTAAGAAATTCACGTCGGCGCATGTGACAGCAATCCAAGAACAACTCGTTGGTTGGATTTACGATGAGGTCGTAAATCCTAAAGGCGAGTTCCATGTTTCGACGAATAGGTGGGCCCTTCGATAAAGGCTGGTGAACTGTCGGAGTCGACTTCTACGGCTACCGAGAGCGACGCACGTAAATGAAGGGCCCCATAAACATTCTGTAATTAAAGCTCTAATGAATGTTAGTGATACATATTGGTTCTAATTGGAGTTGTTAATATAAGTTTTGCGATTTAATTATCATTTAATTGTGCATGATTGATTATATGTGCTTTCAATTAATAGATAGATATATGTAGACTTAACATATATTACATTGCCTTATTGTAAGATAGCACTATTTCTGCAGTTTTCCAAAACTATGAACTATTTGTAGAATTATCATTATTAGAATACTGATCAACCATTGGTGTTCTGACCAGGTACAAGTGGGATTTTTTAAAAATTTTCATTACTGTAATTAATTAATTTGAGGACATAAATTGATTTATAAATTTCTCATAAATTTATAACGGCTTTTATGAAATATACTATACCTTGAATGAAAATTTCAGATTTGTTGGATGAGTATTTAATTCTTAATATTTCTTTTACTTCTTTTTTGCAGATTTTCTTTGTTTGTAATTAAATTTTTATATCAAGTAAATTTAAGTATTATTTTAAATTTTTATGTCAACCAAGAACGGGCATCCTGCATGCGCGAAACTATTGTATCAGTGCAAGTTTACCACGGTCTGCTGCTCTACAACCGCATCAAAGACTATCACGCGGCGGTCGAGGACGAGTGCGGTGGGATCATGAAGCTAGGCATTTCACGACTTCGCCGCCAAGTCCTACAAGACCGAACCCCGCACCGTGAACTTCACTCAACCTCCTTAGTGATGCTCACGGTGCGGGGCTCGGTCTTGTAGGACTTGGCGGCAAAGTCGCGAAATGCCTTCATGATCCCGCTGAAGGGAATATGCCCGAGAGGCAATAATAAATTGTTTATTATCATATTCCATGTTTATAATAGATGTTTATTTCTCATGCTAAAATTGTATTAATCAGAAACGTTAATACATGTGTGTTTAATAAACAAAAAGGTTCCTATTAAAGCCTCTTTTTAAACTAGCTCGTTGATTAACTGATGATCAAGGTTTCCTGATCATGAACATTGGATGTTATTAATAACGGGGTCATGTCATTAGAAGAATGATGTGATGAACACACACCCAAGTTGGTATAGCAAATACGATCAAGTCATTTAGTTTGTTGCTGTATCAAACACATTCGAAATAGCTCTTTTCCTTAGACCATGAGATGATGTCAATAACTAATTACGGAAGAGTACTTTGATGACATCAAACGTCACTCAGTAAAACGGTGACTATAAAGATGGATTTGGGTACTATGAAAGTATTAGTTGAGGCTCATGCATCAAGAGTGGGATTTGTCCATCCAGATGACGGAGAGATATACTGGGCCCTCTCGGTGATATCACATTTACATCTATTGCAAGCATGTGACTATTTCACAATAATGTTATATCACTGAAAGAGTAAAGATTACTTGTCGGTAACGGATCGAACTAGGTATAGTTGATACTGATGATCGGATCCCGACAAGTAAAATATCGTGAGACAAAAGGAATTGGTTATGTCGTTTTATGGTTTACGCGATCACTAGTTCATCGTTGAGTGAATGGGAGTCATTATGGATCTCCAGATCCCGCTGATGATTATTGATCTGAGAGGAGTCTCAATCATGTCCATTTTATTCACGAACCGTAGGGTGACACACTTAAGGTTCATCGATGCATTTGAGTGGATACGAAACAGGAGAAAAATATGGACAAGACAGGATCGCTTTCGAGTATCGCCTAATAGTTTCGGATATCGGAATAGTTAAAGGGGGTATATGTTAATGTTTGTTAATTAAAAGAATTAACAAATATTAAATCTGAAATAAAAATGTTTATGGGAGAAAACCTTTCATTTTCTTGAGTGGGGTTTTAATGGAAATCAAAGTGGTTAATTTGTGAGTGGAGAGATCACTCACATGAAGAGAGGGAGGGCAAGGGGCAGCCCCCCCATGCGCCGGCCACCCCACCCTTGGCATGCCTCCTCCTCCTCCTATAAAAGGGAGGGAGGAGCTCCTCTCTTTGGTGTTCATCCATGACCCTTTGGTTGGTCCATTCTCCCTCCTCCCGCTGATCCGTTTTCGAGCCGTGGCTTAGCCGGCGCCGCTGAAATTATTTCTTCACCACCACCACCACTAAGCCGTAGTGTTGTTGGAGTTTTCAGGATCCACTACTTCCGCTGCCTACCGAACGAGGGATTGGTGGTCATCGTTGATCCGTACGTGTGACCAAGTACGGAGGCGCTGCCGTTTGTAGCGCTCATCTTCGCGACTTTGAAGTCGGGAGTGTACCTCTACATCAACCACGTTTGTTTGCGGGAACGTTATTCCCGCTTTCGGTCTACGAGGGTGAGTCCTTCAAACCGCTTACTTGCATCTCCTAGATATGATCTTGGTGTTTGGTTGCAATCGTAGGAAAAATTTTTGTTTTCCATGCTACGAAACCCTTCGATGGTATCGAGCCGTGTCTATGCGTAGATGTTTTGTACGGTTTAAAACACATGTGGATGTGGGCGTTGATGATCATGTTATTGCATACTTTACGTGTATTTTGGATCATGGTGGCATAGTGGGATTTGAAGCGGCCCGGACTAACCTTACATGTCCTCGCACATGAGACTTGTTCCACGCCGACATGCAACTAGTATTGCATAAGTGGCTTTGGCGGGTGTCGATTTCTCCCACTATAGTCATGATCTAATTTACAACGGTTTGCTAATAATGTTTTTATCACCGTTGTGGTTCTTGTTCGTAGGTAAGAATAGTTTTTCCTAGAAAGCCCAAAACCACGTAAAATATGCAAAAATAAATTAGAGGCGCTCTAACTTGTTTTTGCAGGGCTTGTGATGTGATATGGTCATTGATACAAAGATTGTTGTATGAAATGAAATTTATTGTAAATTTAAACAACCGACAGGAGCCATTTGGTTGTTTTTCTTTTATGGCCTGCGTGCTAAATATATGTCCATGTGATATATTGTAATGGAGGAAGACAATCAAGATGGCAGCATCATGGACCTTGGTGCCATGCCGGTGGAATGATGGAGATCATACCATGTCGCACAAGATGGAGATCAAGTGCTGAAAGGACCATATCATATCACTTTATTCATGCATGTGATGTTAATCCTTTTATGCATCTTATTTTGCTTGATTATGATCACGTCGAAAGCACTATAAGATGATCCCTCCAAATTAATATCAAGATAATAATGTGTTCTTCCATAGTATGCACCGTTAAGAAAGTTCGCTGCTTCAAGCACCACGTGATGATCGGGTGTGATAGACTCTACGTTCGCATACAACGGGTGTAAGCCAGATTTACACATGCAAATACTTTGGTTCTACTTGGCGAGCCGAGCATGTACAGACATGGCCTCGGAACACGAACCGAAAGGTAAAGCATGAGTCATATGGATGATATGATGAACATATTGATGTTCGCCTTTGAAACTATGCCGTCTCACGTGATGATCGGTTTCGGTATAGTGAATTTGGTTCATGTAATCACTAAAGATGACTAGAGGGATGTTGTTTTTGAGTGGGAGTTCTCGTATTAATTTTGAATTAACATTGAACTTAATCTATTATGAACTTAGTCTAAATAACTTTGCAAATATGTTGTAGATGGCACCCCTATTTTCAATTTCAATCTGTTCATGGAGAAAGAGAAACTAGCCACCAATGGTAGCAACTTTACCAAGCTGGGCCCTTAACCTCGAGGATTCTCCTCGCCACGCTCAAAGGAGCTATGTGCTAGAAGCACCGCTTAGGTGACCCGCTCACGATGATGCCCCGAGGAGGAGAAAAATGTTTTCTTGACTCGCAAGGAGGACCACAGTTTAGTTCAATGCGGCATTTTGTATGGCCTTGAGCCCGAGCCAAAACGCTTTCGAGCACAAAGAATGCTTTTGATACAATGAGGGAGTTGAAAATGATCTTCGACACCCATGCCGCAGAGAGAGTTATGAAGCTTCAGAAAAGTTCTTTAGCCGCATGATGGAGGAAAACAGCTCGTTAGTGAGCACGTACTCAAAATATGCAGATGCGCCGATAAACTCATAGCTTTGGGAATAACGATCCCCATTGAGCTAGGAATTCATCGTGTTCTCCAGTCTCCGCCACCAAGCTACAAGAGCTTTGTGATGAACGCTACAACATGCAGGGCATGAAGAAGTCTCTCCCGAACTTCACAATGCTAAAAACTGCTGAAGTGGAGATCAAGAAGGAACATCAAGTGTTGATGGTCCAAAAGACTATCAGTTTCAAGAAGAAAGGTAAGTCTAAGGGAAACTTCAAGAAGAAGGGCAAGTCTGTTGCTACATCTGAGAAGAAGACCAAGGCTGGCCCTAAGTCGGAATCTTGAATGTTTTTATTGCAAGGGCACTGGGCACCGAAGCGAATCGCCAAAATATCTGGCTGATAAGAAGGACGGGAAAGTGAGCAAAGGTATATATGATATACATGTTATTGATGTGTACCTTACTAGTACTCGCAGTAGTGCCTGGGTATTTGATACCGGTTCGGTTGCTAACATATGTAACTCGAAACAGGAGCTAAGGAATAAGCGACAACTAGCAAGGGATGAGGTAAATGATGCGCGTCGGCAATGGATCAAAAGTTGATGTGATCGCGTCGGGACGCTACCTATCCAATTACCATCAGGATTAGTTATAAACCTAAATAATTGTTATTTAGTGCTGCGTTGAGCATGAACATCATATCCGGATCTTGTTTAATGCGAGACGGTTATTCATTCAAGTCTGAGAACAATGGTTGTTCAATTTATATGAATAATATCTTTTATGGTCATGCACCTGAAAAGAATGGTTTGTTTATTTTGAATCTTGATAATAGTACACATGTTCATAATGTGAATGCCAAAAGAATTAAGTTGAATGATGATATTGCTGCATAAATGTGGCATTGCCGCTTTTGTCATATTGGTGTTAAACGCATGAAGAAGCTCCATTCTGATGGACTACTAGAATCACTTGATTATGAATCATTTGAGACATGTGAACCATGCCTCATGGGCAAGATGACTAGAACCCCGCTTTCCGGTACAATGGAGCGGCAACCGACTTATTGGAAATCATACATACCGATGTGTGTGGTCCAATGAGTGTGTCGGTAGCGTGGTGGATATCGTTAAGTTACTTTCACGGATGATTTGAGTAGATATGGATATATTTACTTAATGAAACACAAGTCTGAAACATTTGAAAAGTTCAAAGAATTTCAGAGTGAAGTAGAAAATCATCGTAACAAAAAGATCAAATTTCTACGATCTGATCGTGGAGGAGAGTATCTTAGTTACGAAGTTTGGCACACACATGAAACAATGTGGAATAGTTTCACAACTCACTCCTGCTGGAACACCACAACAGTAATGGTGTATCCGAGCGCCGTAATCGTACTTTATTGGATATGGTTCGATCTATGATGTCCCTTACAGATTTGCCACTTTCATTTTGGGGTCATGCACTAGAAACAGATGCATTCACTTTAAATAGGGCACCATCTAAATCCGTTGAAATGACACCGTATGAATTATGGTTTGGCAACAAACCTAAGCTGTCATTTCTAAAAGTTTGGGGATGCGATGTTTATGTGAAGAAACTTCAACCTGATAAACTCGAACCCAAAGCGGAAAAATGCGTCTTCATAGGATACCCTAAAGAAACAATTGGGTACACCTTCTATCACAGATCCGAGGGCAAGGTTTTCGTTGCCAAGAATGGATCCTTTTTGGAGAAAGAGTTTCTCTCGAAAGGTGTGAGTAGTAGGAAGGTAGAACTCGACGAGGTTGTTGAACCTTCTCTTCATGGAATGGCAAGTGCAGCAGCGCCGGAAGTTGTTTCGGAGTTGACTTCACCAAATGAAGAGGGAACTAATGATAAGGATCATGAAACTCCGAAAGAGAACACTACCGCACCTCGCAGGTCAACAAGAGCGCATCGCTCCTCGACTTTTATGTTCCTACTATGAATGTCATGGTAGTTGAGAATAATGACCCTGCGACGTATGATGAAGCGATGATGAGCCCAGATTCCGACAAATGGCTAGAAGCCATGAAATCCGAAATGGGATCCATGTATGAAAACCAAGTATGGACTTTGGTGGACCTACCCAATGACCGTAAGGCCGTTGAGAACAAATGGATTTTCAAAAAGAAAATAGACGCTGATGGTAATGTGACCGTCTATAAAGCTCGACTTGTCGCAAAGGGTTTTCGACAAATTCAAGGAGTTGACTACGATGAGACTTTCTCACCCGTAGCGATGCTAAAGTCTGTTAGGATTATGTTAGCAATTGCTGCATTTTTCGATTATGAAATCGTGGCAGATGGATGTCAAAGCTGCGTTCCTTAATGGAAACATTGAGGAAGAGTTGTATATGATACAACCCAAAGGTTTTGTTGATCCTAAGGATGCTAATAAGGTATGCAAACTTCAGCGATCCATTTATGGACTCAAGCAAGCATCACGAAGTTGGAATCTCCGCTTTGATGAGGTAATCAAAGGTTTTGGATTTGTCCAAACTTACGGAGAATCTTGTGTTTACAAGAAAGTGAGTGGGAGCTCTATAGCATTTACGATATTATATGTGGATGACATATTGTTGATAGGAAATGATATAGAACTTTTGAAAAGTGTAAAAGATTACTTAAGCAAAGAAGTTTTCAATGAAGGACCTTGGTGAAGCGGCATATATTTTAGGCATCAAAATCTATAGAGATAGATCGAGACGCTTAATTGGGCTATCACAAAGTACATATCTTGACAAGATTCTAAAGAAGTTTAGAATGGACGAAAGTAAGAAAGGGTTCTTACCTATGATGCAAGGCAAGACGTTGAGTAAGACTCAGAGTCCAGCTACAAAGCAGAAGATAGAGAAGTAATGAATAAGATTCCCTATGCTTGACCATAGGCTCTATCATGTATGCTATGTTGTGTACAAGACCGGATGTGGCACATGCTATTAGTTTGACTAGCGGTACCGGCCTGATCCAGGTTTTGAACACTGGACGGGCGATCAAGAATATCTTTAAGTACTTAAGAAGAACTAAGGATATGTTTCTCATATATGGTGGTGAAGAAGAGCTCGTCGCAAAGTGTTACGTCGACGCTAGCTTTGATTAATCGATCGGATGACTCTAAGTCTCAATCCGGGTACATTTTTGAAATGAATGGAGGAGCAAGTGAGTGGAGAAGTTCCAAGCAATCTGTGGTGGCGGGATCTTCAACAGAGGCGGAATATATTGCTGCTTCGTAAGCCACAGAAGCGGTTTGGATGAAGATGTTCATATCCGAACTAGGTGTGGTTCCGAGTGCATTGGACCCGATGAGTTATCTATTGTGACAACAATGGTGCCATAGCCAATGCTAAAGAACCAAGGTCACACAAGAATTCCAAACATATTAAGCGTCGGTTTCACTCCATCCGTGAACATGTCAAGGATGGCGATATAAAGATTTGCAAAGTGCACACGGATCTGAATGTGGCAGACTCGTTGACTAAAGCTCTCCCAAGGGCAAAACATGATCAACACCAGAACTCAATGGGTGTTAGAATCATCACAATGTAATCTAGATTATTGACTCTAGTGCAAGTGGGAGAAATAAGGGAATATGCCCGAGAGGCAATAATAAATTGTTTATTATCATATTCCATGTTTATAATAGATGTTTATTTCTCATGCTAAAATTGTATTAATCAGAAACGTTAATACATGTGTGTTTAATAAACAAAAAGGTTCCTAGTAAAGCCTCTCTTAAACTAGCTCGTTGATTAACCGATGATCAAGGTTTCTGATCATGAACATTGGATGTTATTAATAACGGGTCATGTCATTAGAAGAATGATGTGATGAACACACACCCAAGTTGGTATAGCAAATACGATCAAGTCATTTAGTTTGTTGCTGTATCAAACACATTCGAAATAGCTCTTTTCCTTAGACCATGAGATGATGTCAATCACTAATTCCGGAAGAGTACTTTGATGACATCAAACGTCACTCCGTAACACGGTGACTATAAAGATGGATTTGGGTACTATGAAAGTATTAGTTGAGGCTCATGCATCAAGAGTGGGATTTGTCCATCCGGATGACGGAGAGATATACTCTGGGCCCTCTGGGTGATATCACATTTAAATCGCTTGAAAGCATGTTACTTGGTCAAAATAATGTTATATCACGGAACGAGTAATGTGTACTTGTTTCAGAACGGATCGAACTAGGTATAGTTGATACTGATGATCGGATCCGGACAAGTAAAATATCGTGAGACAAAAGGAATTGGTTATGTCGTTTTCGGTTTACGCGATCACTAGTTCATCGTTGAGTGAATGGGAGTCATTATGGATCTCGGATCCCGCTGATGATTATTGATCCGAGAGGAGTCTCAATCATGTCCATTTTATTCACGAACCGTAGGGTGACACACTTAAGGTTCATCGATGCATTTGAGTGGATACGAAACAGGAGAAAAATATGGACAAGATCACGTGGATCAAGCTTTATTTGAGTATCGGAATAGTTTCGGGATATCGAATAGTTAAAGGGGGTATATGTTAATGTTTGTTAATTAAAAGAATTAACAAATATTAAATCTGAAATAAAAATGTTTATGGGAGAAAACCTTTCATTTTCTTGAGTGGGGTTTTAATGGAAATCAAAGTGGTTAATTTGTGAGTGGAGAGATCACTCACATGAAGAGAGGAGGGCAAGGGGCAGCCCCCCATGCGCCCGGCCACCCCACCCCTTGGCATGCCTCCTCCTCCTCCTATAAAAGGGAGGAGGAGCTCCTCTCTTTGGTGTTCATCCATGACCCTTTGGTTGGTCCATTCTCCCTCCTCCCGCCGATCCGCTTTTTCGAGCCGTGGCTTAAGCCGGTTACCGCTGAAATTATTTCTTCACCACCACCACCACTAAGTTGTAGTGTTGTTGGAGTTTTCCGGGATCCACTACTTCGCTGCCTACTGAACGAGGGATTGGAGGTCATCGTTGATCCGTACGTGTGACCAAGTACGGAGGCGCTGCCGTTTGTGGCGCTCATCTTCGCGACTTTGAAGTCGGGAGTGTACCTCTACATCAACCACGTTTGTTTGCGGGAACGTTATTCCCGCTTTCGGTCTACGAGGGTGAGTCCTTCTGAAACCGTTTACTTGCATCTCCTAGATATGATCTTGGTGTTTGGTTGCAATCGTAGGAAAAATTTTTGTTTTCCATGCTACGAAACCCTTCACCCGCCGCGCTGGGCGTCGACCGCCGCGTGCTCGTCTTTGATGTGGTTGTAGAGCAGCAGTCTATAGTAAACTTGCACTGGTATAATAGTTTCGAGCATGCAAGATGCCCGTTCTTGCTTGATATAAAAATTTAAAATAATACTTACAATTACTTGATATAAAAATTTAATTACAAACAAAGAAAATCTGCAAAAAAGAAGTAAAAGAAATATTAAGAATTAAATACTCATCCAACAAATCTGAAATTTTCATTCAAGGTATAGTATATTTCATAAAACCCATTATAAATTTACGAGAAATTTATAAATCAATTTATGTCCTCAAATTAATTAATTACAGTAATGGAAATTTTTTAAAAAACCAACTTGTACCGGGTCATAACACCAACCGGTACTGATGATCTATTATCAGTACCGGTTGGACCCTCCAAATTAAGCATCGATGAGCTATTGTCAAGACGTACGACCCCTCCAAAATGGCATGCTTGATGTTCTATTATCAGTACCGGTTGGATGCTCCAACCGGTACTTATAACAGATAATTAGTACCGGTTGGATCGTCCAGCCGGCACTGATAATAAACCATCAGTGCTGGATGTTCCAACCGGTGCTGAAGGGCATATCAATACCGGTTCCCCCAACCGGTACTGATGCCCATTGGGCATCAGTCCCGGATGGATGGTACCGGTTCAAAAACCGGTATTGATGGCGCTTATGAACCGGTAGTGACGGCGAGATCTGTAGTGGTGACCGTTTGACAGGAGATCCTCAATTTGAGGAGATATTTATGGTATGCATATATATTCGCTAATACCCGCTTGTGATCGTATCGGGAGGATCCTGACGCAAAGACGGACCTAAAGTCGGTGAACAAATCATGCAGCAGGCCTTTATATTGGAACTAATCTTGTGATAGGAAAGTTTTAGTTTGGAAAGTTTGTATTAAGAAAGTTTAGGATGAGGAGTCCAAGTAAGACAAGGAACTGGAATCATATTCCATTCCTTAAGGCTGTAGTTTTGAGTATAAATAGGGGGTAGTCCTGAGTTTTGTAAGACAAGCAAATAAGTAAGAAGCAAGCCAACAAGAGAGAAATAAAGAAGAGAAAATTGTCCCAAGATTTCTGGGTGTCCTGTTCCAACATTTGGTATCAGAGCGAGGTTCTAATCTTAGTGTCGCGCTTGCCCCAGGGAGGGCATCACTGCTACGCCTCGGGGCAGGTTGGATCAGGCAGAGGCGTGGCAGATCATGAGCACGACGCTTGATGACGCAAGATAGAAGCGATGCGAGTTCTTGGTCACGGGAAAAAAATTGGAGGCTCATGTTTCCGCAAGGAGAACTCGTCAACCTGAAGAGAATAGAATACGATCGAAGAAGCGGTGTCTCAGCGACATGCAGTAGAGTCAGGCAAAGCACTGGTTTCTAGCGCAGGGCTTCGCACGGCTGGTGGAACGAACAGATATGTTCACGCTCGTACGCGAGGTGGCTGCAGGAGGGAAGCAAAGTCCTAGGCTGCAGTACAGAGCAATAGAGAAACATAGCAATAGGCAAAGTCATCATGTGTGCTTGCGACGAACTACCGAGGCCAGGTGCTTGCGATGGAGGTGACGCAAGCACATGCAATAGGAAAGGGTCCCATACTGTGTACAGGAGAGCAAAGCTGTGTTGTGCAAGGAAATAGGAAGTGAAGATGGACGAGCATACGCAAGTTGATGCAGATGTGCAAACGAAGGCGTTCGCGCACGTGGCTGGTAGGGCATTAGACTGCATGCAACAATTCATATGGTGCTGTCCAGCATGGAGAGCAAGGAGGCTGTTGGATTTGAAAAGCGATGTGTGGTGGAAGCACGTGAAGTCGTAAACTCGTGCGACCTACTCGAGGAGGTCCCCGAGTACACGACAGCAAAGCAAGTTAGTGTTCAAGAAAAATCTGTGTGGTTTTTCTTGATCTACTATGTGAGTTTGATTGTTACTCTGTGTGAGCTTCAATCAATTGTGTGTTCAAGGAAAATCTGTGTGGTTTTTCCTTGATCTAATGTGTGAGTTTGATTGTTACTCTGTGTGAGCTTCAATCAATCGCCTTTACACTCTATGTGAGTATTTTGGAAGATGTCCGCGTTGCCGGCATGTAAGACTCCGAGATCTGGTGGGAGCACTGTGAAGAAGGCGGATGCGTTGTCTTCATCGACAACATAAGTGAAGTAGGGGCAGTGGCTTTGCCTTACCCTATCCTATCACACATCAACTATCCTTCGTGGGTGGTGAAGAAGAAGACGGAACTCCTTGGAGGAGCGTTCATCGTCGTGTGTCGAATAAAAGTTGGGCAAATCGTAGTTGTGACCGATTGCCTCAAGAAGTTAGAAATTAGGCGTTGTAAGATTAGGGGATGAATGTTGGAACAAATATTGTAATAGGAAAGTTTTAGTTTGGAAAGTTTGTATTAAGAAAGTTTAGGATGAGGAGTCCAAGTAGGATAAGGAACTGGAATCATATTCCATTCCTTAAGGCTGTAGTTTTGAGTATAAATAGGGGGTAGTCCTGAGTTTTGTAAGACAAGCAAATAAGCAAGAAGCAAGCCAACAAGAGAGAAATAAAGAAGAGAAAATTGTCCCAAGATTTAATCTATTTTAAATAGTGGGAGTATGTTGTGTGGTGGTAGTTTGTTATCACCTATGCATAGGGTAGCTAAAGGTAATGATGTTGGTTGATGATTATGCCCATTTGTTGTTATTGATGATTAAGTAGTGGTGGTAACTGTTTAGATTATTCGTTGGAAAACCATGGTTAAAATAGAGGAAAATTTTAACATGTTGCGATGGAGTGAGCTTTGGATAATTAACATGATGTACAATTTCATCCTTAATGAATGTATGCCTTGGAATCCTAGTTATGAACTTTGTCTTGTAGAGATAATATTTACATGTTGAAGTCATTGTTTAACTGAATAAGGTTCGGTTGTCGAGACGTGAATATATAGGTGGCATGAAATTTATATGCTGATCTTGCTGAAAGATTTATTGAAATACTATGTTTCCAACTTGGAATAAGATGTATTATGATTCGGTGACCCGTGAGGGTCATGTCAATATAGTTTTGGTTGGGTGCCTTTTTCGATAAGCACCTTAAACCCTAATTAAAAGTGTTGGGATTGGTAACTAGAGGAAGAATTTGTTGTGAAGTTTCGATTTATTTGTGTTGGGGCTTCTCAGAAGTAGATAGTAATTATTGAAGTCTTTTAATGGAAAGCGTAGTGGAGTACTAGAGATGGTTCTTTTTATGCCGAGCTTGTGTTTAAAAGCTTTTGGACTGGTTTGGTTGCTTGCCATTTTGGTTGAAGGGTTTTCGGTCAAGGTGTTCCATATGTCGTGTTTTGAGTTTCCTAAAACTCGTAGAAATTGGTGCAAATATTTGGTTTTGGCTAACTTGTTTAGTTTGTGCTATGAGTTTCCCTTTCTCTTTGAGAAAGTTTGTGGCGGTTGTGTGTGCAGATGCTTGACTTTGGAGTCGATGTTCTTTTCCAAAATGCTGATTTCGGTTAAAATGCGAGGTTTTGCAAGTTTAGCTTTCAAGTAATGGAGGGTTCTGTTATGACGTGGTCTTTTCCTGCTAACGGTTTGCAGTCATGGTCTATATGAATTTCTGCAACCTTCGATGTTAATGGTGTTTCAATTCTTTGATACCTAATAAGTCGTTTGGTGAATGACTAATCGGTACTGGCTGTTCCATGATGAATGAATGGTGGAAAGGAAAACATGTCAACGTTTATCGATGTCTAATGATAAAGGAGTCGTTGAGCCAGGTCGGTGAGAAAGTCATATATGGATACATGACTAATCCGGAGTGCTCTTGAAATGTTTGCATTCATGTTATGAATCGAGATGTCCATTTCTTTCTAGTATGAAAAGAAAGAATAAAGAATTTCTGGTATGTTGGTTGTGATGAAGGGGATTTGTGTTTCCTTTGCATCTTGGTTTAGAAAGTTAAACTGAATGCTCTTTGGTTGTAGTCGAATCCTTTCCAAAGTGATTGTAGTGCATTGGATTCAAGGTTAAGCATGGGGACCAATTGGGTTCATGGTTTGTGGTTGAGTTTATCCAATCGTTGTGTCCTTGTTTTAGTCCTTGGGTGGAAAGCTTGAGGCGAGACCCGCTTGGATGAGAAATCCAAAGTATGGGTTGTTATCGACCTAAGCATTAGGTGTTGTTAGTAGTGGATCGTAAATGGTTTAAAGGTGAGGAGTAAAGGAAGGTTGAGTTTGACTCAATTCAAACCTTCTTGGAGAATTGTGTTGATGTGTTCCTCGATAGGGTTGATTAAGTACTAGTGGACCACTTGGTGGTTGCTAGTAATTGCTTTTCCTTTCAAGTGTATTGGATCTTTTGTCGCTGATCTATGAGCGAGTGGAGTCAACCGTAGCATTTTGTTCGGTTGTTCTTGTTCTTAAGTGGTTTTAAGAACTTTGGTTTTAAAGAAAGCTTTCCCTTTTGATGTTAGCGGTGGGTATTGGTCTTTGTAAAAGATGAATCTTTTGCATGGTTTTAAACCCCGTTGTTCAAACAGTGGGTTGTCTTGGAGTGTAGTGTCTCTCTTGGCTTGCGCTGCCTTGATTACTACGAACCATAGTAGAGAGGTTGATGTGTGAAAAACACTTTGTGCGTGGGAGCTGAAGAGGGTTCTAGCGGTTGAAGCCGTGTTCTTCCGGAAAGTAGCATTGCTAAAGGGATCGTGCACTTTAGTGCCAAGGAATGTATCGAATGAGGAGTGTGAGACCGTGTTCTTTCGTGGTCTTTTTGGCAATTGGGGTGAAGGAGGAACCGTGCGAGGTTGCACTTTGTTGAGCTAAATCAACATTTCATCGCCAAGGGTTGGTTTTGAGAACTCGTTTGTCGTTTGTTCCGGTTTGAGTCTTTGTGTGAATGTTTTATGTTGTAAGGAAGTCTTTTGTCCCTCGGGGACTTTATTGTTGTTTTTGGCGTCCTTCGGATTCGAGGTCGAATCCTGTTGAAGGGGGGAAGAATGTGACACTATGGTTTGGTGTGACGTTATAGAAGGTGAAACTAGAGAATAAAACCTTTCGGCTTAGGGTTTTCTCGCGTTTTTGGGCCGGTTGAAGTGTTATGTCGCCACGGAGTGTCGTAACCTTATTTAACGTGCATGATAAGGTTAATAACATTATGAGATGTGGAATTAAGGTTAAAACTATAGGATATGGAGGTTAATAGCTTTTCCGGGCCGTTTCCGGGCCGTTTTCGGGGTTTTGGGCCTTCCCGGGGGAGTTTTGGGCCTTGGTGGGCTTTGGTGGGATGGATTAGGTCTCCGTAACGGACTAGAATTGGGTGTGGGGGCTGGTAAATGGGGTTTCCCTGCCCCTTTGGGGCGTCCACCCTGCTGCCTTTGCGCCCCTTGAGGCCTTGGTGCGCCCCCCTCACCTCCCCCACTTGCCAAGCCCAAGCCGCCCCTTCCCTTTGAGCCTTGCGCCTCCCCCTTGCTCTCCTCCATTGGCCCACCTCTCCACCACCTCTCCTCCACCCCCTTGCTGCCCTAGGGTGGTCTCCACACCTCTGCACCTTATGGATCCATCCGTTGGAGCGAGGAGCGAGGAGCGAGGAGCGTGGAGCGAGGAGCGATCCGCGAGGAGATCTATTGGAGATTCGTTCGTTGGACAAAGGTATGATCATGGGGATCCTTGGGTTTGATCTAGGTACTGTTCTTAGGGTGTTTATGAAGTTTTTAGATCAATTGGTGGTGCTGGGTTGGAGTTCTTTGGGTTAGATGTAGACGTTGCCACGTTTCTGTTTTCGGGCAGATTGAGCAGTCGGGCTAGGGTTCGAGTTTTCGTCGATTTAGAAACCGAATCTGTCCGTACGGACTTAAAAGAAGTTGTACATAATTTAATTATATTTCCGTGGACATAAAGCACGTTAAAATCAGATCAGCCGTTTGAAAGTTATGGCCGTTTTACCGAGCGTGTTAAAATCTGTGACGCAATTAGAACAGATCGTAGTAATCTGCAGATTAAACAATTTTAGAGTCCGAATCAGTCTTTCCGTATAACTAGAAAAAGGTAGGAAATTTCCTAAGCTTCGCGATGGTGTACTCATTTAATCGATTTGGTGTCCCCGAACTCAAGTTATGGCCTTTGCAAGGCTGCTGTCCCGCCGGGACAGAACCTCTGTTTTAGGTTTTGCGAGTAGCGGGCAATGTCGGGTGAGATGGGGATTTGTGTACTGTTTTGTGGGCATTATTGAGAGTATGTGATGCCGTTGTGCAGGTGGTGTGATCCCGGGGGTGCCCTCTACTTCCCACAATCCCGTCGCCCACGGTTGAGGCAAGTGTGTTGTAATGAATAGCGGAATTGTAGGTTGCTTGTGGAGATTAGATAAAATATTGAATACTTGCTATGATCACTTGCCATGCTTGCTGTTTTCCAATGATATATTGAGTATGATTATCATGATTCGATGCCATGTGTTAATATTTGTCATGATGAGATGCCATATGTTTATGTACATGTGAAATATGATAATTGGCATAGTTGCATGCATGACATGAGATAGGGCGAGGGCGGTGAGAAAGTCATAACTAGTCCGGCAAGGTCGGTGAGAAAGTTATGACTATTCCATTACTCCATTGAGTAAGACCTACATCGTGATTCCATCCACGTGGTGAATGGAAGCGATGAGTAGGCACCCTCCATCTTCGGGATGGAATGGGGAAAAGGGTGCACACCGACGGTGTGTACTCAACCATACCGGTATGAGTTTCCAAGGAGACATGAGCATTGCATTACATCTCATACATATTGATGATGACAATGTTAAGTGTTTATGAATAAGATGATTTACATGAAGGGAGATGCTATTGCCATATTGTTGTTCTTGTTGTCCATTGCAATATGCTTGCTTGAGTTTTGAACTCACGCTTGTGTTTTTTCTTATTGTTTTAGGTACCATGAGAATGGCATGCGGGAAAAGGGAATAGACACACGCCCACACGCGTTGCTTCACCTTAATGTTTCCCCAAGTCAATTCTTTTAGATTGATAATAAATTGCGTGTGATGGTCATTAAATTAAGGCTTAGCTTGGTTAATGAGAGTTTTATTGTTCGTTTGACACTTGGAACTTTAAGTGCTAAATGTTAGTCTTTTATTGTCGTTAAGACTCTATTTATTGCTGTTTTAGATGTTTCCCTTATTGCCATATAATGCTATATCGTTGTTGCTCCTTAAATTCATGATAAAACAAAGGAGGTGCTGCCGAAATCTCGGTTTTTAGCCTATGCGCCTTTGCTGGAATTTTATGTTAAATATGATATTTGGATGTTGTTTAGCTTATGTTTGGTAGCATTCGGGCATATTAAATGCCGGGGTGTTACAGTTGGCCTGGTTGGCAGCGGCTTGGGCAGTGACTTGCTGCATCTGTTGCATCATTGCATGCATCAACTGTGTCTGAGCGGCAAGGAAAGCTCCGAAGTTCTGCATGTCAACTGGTGGGGCTGGCTGGGGTGCAGGTGCTCTGTCATTGGGGTTTCCTGCGGGACAAGAACCACTTCCACTTCCTCCGTTGCCACGAGTGTTCACCATCTGTTGATTGCTCTAAGGTTTGGAGGCGAGAGGGAACAAGAATAGACAAGTAGTAGAGAAACTTATGCGGGGTGAAAGGTGTAACTCAAAGTCCAACTTTATTATTTATTAATAACTTGGTATGGTTGCTCACAATGCCTAAGGGCTTTGCAATACATACTGCACACTCAGCAATCAAGAAGATCCAAATTAAATTAACACACTAGAGTCTAATGCCTAAAGGGCGACTCTTATTATTCTAAGACGCGACTCAACACTGAAGTCTCAACTGCTAAACCTAATGCTCACTCATCGATCCATCCCCCGTGGGAACAACTCGGGGTACACTCGGGCGGGTGTGGCAGCATCGGCGCGAAGTGATCTCCATGACCAACGACAGTTGTGGTCGATGAAGCAACATCCTCTTCCAACTCTAGCGCTGGCTGCTGCTTTGGCTCCTCAGGGTTTGGGTCATGTAGCTCCAACACTGGCTCCGGTGCTGGCCCGTATAGTGCTATCTCCAACTCGTCGATCCTCCGTGAAGAGTGGGCAATATACTCCCGAGCCTCTCGCAGCTGCCTCCTCACATCCTCGACTTCATCGTGGCCCTTCTGCAACTCCTGAACTGTCTCGTCGATAACATCTTCCTGGGCGACGACAAACCTTGCCAGGTGAGTGATCGTGGCGTCCTCCTCCGCTATCAGCTCCCGATCAAGTTGGCTGTCTCTACGCGGATGGTGACGAAACACAGTGCCCTCCAACTCTGAAGAGTAGGTGCGAGCGATCTGTCGCATTGCTCGACGCGACGTCTCTTGGATCCCGGCTTCACACGAAGACCTCCTCGCTGTGATGTGGATGGGACGACTCACCTTGGTCTTCTCTCTGGCATACATAGTGATCTTGATGTCCCATGCTTGGACCAGTCCTGCTTTATTATGGTGGTTCCCAGGTAGATCGGCCTGTCAAAACCTCCAAGTAGCTGCATCATGCGCCACAACTCAGCGGCGTAACCTCCCTGACGTTCCGCATAGTTGTTGATCAACTTCATCAATCAAAGACACTCACGTGAGAACACAACATTTTAAATCAAAGTAGAGACAAAAGAATTTAGCAAGGGGTATGAACAAGAGATAGGGGATAAGTCGAGAGTTCATTCATTATCTTGACAAATTTTAACTTTAGAAAATAGTTTTATGATCACTACGACCATTCTAACTATGGGTAGCCCTACAGTCAGTATGGCTCTGATACCACCTCTGTCGAGACCCGAATGTGCAAATCCGGACCCTCTGTGGATTTAGCACTAGTCCAGGATCACGCTAGTGCACTATACCGATGAAAGACATTACAAAAAGTTCCAGCGCCTGCGAGAGGACCATGAAACACTACTGTACCCAAACTGCCGACAAGGCCACAAAAAACTGCGTACCACACTAGAACTAATGCAATGGAAGGCGACCAATGGATTGTCTGATAAGGTATTCGACGAGTTGTTATGCCTCATAAAGAAGTTGCTTCTAGATGGTAACACACTGCCTGAAACTACGTACGACGCCAAGCAAGTTGTCTGCCCTTTGGGGTTGGAGGTACAGAAGATACATGTATGCCGTAATGATTGTATCCTTTATCGCAATGAGTACGAGGATTTGGAAGCTTGTCCGGTGTGCAAAGCTTCGTGGTATAAGACCAGGCTTGATGACCCAGGCGAGGAAGATGGGTAGCGTAAGAAGAAGAGACCCCCGGCTAAGGTGGTGTGGTATTTTCCAATAATCCCCCGGTTGAAGCGTTTATTTGCGAACAAAGCGCATGTCCAGATGATGTGCTGGCACAAAGAAGATCGTAAGGACGATGGAAGGCTAAGGCACCCCGCTGATGGCTCCCAGTGGAGGAAAGTCGATAGAAAGTACCCGGACTTTGCTGAGGATGTGAGGAACATAAGGTTTGGGTTGAGTACGGATGGGATGAACCCGTTCGGCGAGATGAGCAGCAGTCACAGCACTTGGCCCGTGACTCTATGTATCTACAACCTTCCTACTTGGCTGTGTATGAAGCATAAGTACATTATGATGCCGTTGCTTATCCAAGGGCCGAAGCAACCTGGAAATGACATCGACGTGTACCTCAAACCGTTGGTTGAAGATCTGCTAACGTTATGGAACGATGGTGTACGTGTGTGGGATGAGTACAAAAGAGAGTATTTCACCTTACGTGCATTGCTATTCGTAACCATCAACGACTGGCCTGCACTTGGTAACCTGTCTAGCCTATCTATCAAAGGATATAAAGCCTGCATCCAGTGCATAGAGGATACGGACAGCAAGTATCTGAAAAACTCACGAAAGGTTGTGTACATGGGCCACCATAGGTTCCTCCCTATGAAGCACCTGTTACGAAGGAACGGTGAGAATTTCGATGGGACATAAGAGAAACGTAAGAAGCTCATGCATCGCAGTGGGACACTTGTATTTTTATGGTAAAGGATCTGAATGTAGTATCTGGAAAGGGTCCTGGTAGCAAATCTGTCCCGACTAAACAAAATCATACGAAGCCTATTTGGAAGAAGAAATCAATATTTTGGGACTTACCGTACTGGAAAGACTTAGAGGTCCGCCACTCATTGGACTTCATGCATATCACGAAGAATGTCTGTGTGAACCTGCTAAGCTTTCTAGATATGTACGGCAAAACAAAAGATACACTTCAAGCACGAAAGGACCTGATTCTACTGGGACTCAGGAACGACCTACATCCAGAAAAGGGAGCGGAAGGACAACATTACCTCCATCCCTCGAGCTACACTCTGAGCAAGGAAGAGAAAAAAAATATGATTAAGTTCTTGAGCAGCGTGAAGGTCCCTTCTGGATACTCCTCAAACATAAAGAGACTCATAAACACGAAAGAGAATAAAATCGTACACTATAAGAATTCGGAAGAAGGTCGAGGTTTGACCGAAAAGAACATTCAAAATGCATAAAAGAAGCAATATCACCACCGCCTCGGCCCTGGTGGTTACCGTCGAGCGATGCCGAAATGGGAGTAGAGGGAACAGGGATTGCTTGTGAAGGGTGTCACGCCCGCGACTTTGGAATGGCTAGACAGAGCGAAGAGTTGGTTTTATGCTCACGGCGGTGCACTTGACGATGATGGAAACCCGATGTTCGGGAATGTGCTAACAGATGTCGCCAGTAGACTTGTACAGTCGATCGTGGACTCTTCCCAGGGCACCTTTGTGCCAAACAGGGAGAACGATGAGCTAACAAGGGCCCTACAAAACCCGGAGCACCCTGAACGCACACGAGGCGTTGGCGTTGTTCCGTGAAAGATTGGTTTTTCTAAGGACGCCGAGACCTACAGGAGTCGGGCGAGAAGCAAGTCCCGACAGGCACAACGGATGCAAATGGTAGAAGAACGCATGAATCAAATGGTTCAAGAACATATGAATCAAACACAAGAAAGCATAAAGGAAGAGGTCCAAAGACAGGTGCAGTTAGCCTTGAGCCAACGATTGGATGCGAGCCAGGAACCTCCTACTAATGCAGACATCATTAGCCCCACGGGGCGGCGGAGCAGCTGCGCTTCTGGTGGGCTGCTCGAAGTGGACTTGGGCCACTGGCCTGTGGACGACATCACGCAACGGACACCTTGTGAGCTACACGTCCAAGCGAAGAACATCTCCTTCATGGCAGCTCACGGCATGGTTCACCAAATGGAGTCGGGGCAGGTCATCCATGGCCAGCAGATATCGGCGGGCTATTCCAAGGTCTCGGTGGAGGAGGTATGCCCAGGGTGCGAGGACCTTGACCTCGACATTCCCGGAGGTGACGGAACTACAACGTTAGGAGAGGCAGTGCACACTTTCATTCTGTGGCGTAAGAAGTACATCATTTTTAGAGACACACATAAGCGGTCCTCTCCGACACCTCCGTCACCAAAATCGTCGCCCATCAGAAGAAGCCCGTCTCCTACACCAACCCCTGCACGCGAAACTCCAACTCCAACATCGTCGCCCAAGAGAAGCCAGCCAGCCAGCTCATCCAACAGCTCACAAGAAGACGGGATCCACCCAAAGCAATAAGCTGGCCGTACCTTCAAAGCGGGCGTACGATATGACGAAGGAGGAGACCGCCAAGGTAGTCAGGGCCGAGGTCACTGATTTTTTTAAACCCAGGTCACTGGAGAAGAAGATTCAACCTGGTATAGAGGAATTTCTAAAAGGCCTGGGGACAATTAAAGGTTTGAAAGATTTAAAGGAAAAATCTCGTGTCTCTGACTACAAGCGCACACTCGTCAAGGCAAGCAAGAAGAAGACGTCATCAGCTGAGCAGAAGGTCAATGAGATGGCAAAATTCCTCAAAGAAACTGGTCTTGCCCCAGATCAAGTATTAGGCAATCAGGAGATTGAATCTGCTCAAGTCAAATGGTCATTTATACCGGGCGCACCATTGGTCAGGCGTGACGAGGTTGCCCAGCTGCCAACTAGGATGCGCCAATTCCATGAATGGTACCTGGATGCGTTCCGGCATGGCATAGAGATATTCGCCGTCAAGTACAATGATCGAGATTTTTTTCACGGCGATTGAGAATTTTATGTCGAATGGCGCATAATGTACGATCTATACCAGACAGACGCCCTCGACGTGGTCATGTTGAGTTGCTGGACTCTGTAAGTTCTTATTTAATTGCAAAAATCTACTGTGTGGGTCCTTTGACTATATTAACTTGCAAGCCTAACTAATTTCTTCTTATGTAGAATGGAGATACAAAGATGCAGAAAGGAGGCCATTTACGACATAGGCTTCCTTGACCCTTCAGTCATTAACAACACATTTGTTACTAGCTGCCCTGTCGATACAGAGAACACCATATTCAATGGGCTAATGGGTCAGAGATATAAAGCAAAGATATTTCTACCCTACAACTTTGAGTACACGTTTTCGTGCCACCTCGTTCTAACCCTTTTCCATAACACGATGTTAGAAATAATCAGTTACCTACGTTGACATATGTATGTACAGCTTTCACTGGATTCTTCTCATTATCGAGCTAGAGCGTGGCATAATCATAGTTATGGACTCGAGGAGGAAACCAGTTGAATGTTATCAAAACCTGATCGACATGCTCGACCGGTATTCTTGTTCCTTTCATTATCGTGCTGATTCTACTTCATTTAAAACAAATTCTAATCATGTTCAATTTGCAATCATATGTGTAGTGCATTCGCACGGTTCCGTGCCAAAATCGTCGGCGAATTCAAACAGAAATTCGCTGTTACACTTGCCTCTCGAGTACGTATGCCATCATGCTATCTTTTTAGTTAGTTAACTTAATTTCCATGCATCCATTTCACGCTATCAGCCTTTTCCAACATAGATCTTGCTTCAGCGGCCGGAAAACAATTTATGCGGCTACTATGTGTGCCAATTTATGGACATACAGACGGAGGTCTTTACTGCTTGCAAGATTGTAAGAAATTCACGCCGACGCATGTGATAGCAATCCAAGAACAACTCGTTGGCTGGATTTACGATGAGGTCGTAAATCCAAAAGGCGAGTTCCATGTTTCGACGAATAGGTGGGGCCTTTCGATAATGGCTGGTGAACTGTCGGAGTCGACTTCTACGGCTACCGAGAGCGACGCACGTAGACAAAGGGCCCCATAAACATTCTGTAATTAAAGCTGTAATGAATGTTAGTGATACATATTGGTTCTAATTGGAGTTGTTAATATAAGTTTTGCGATTTAATTATCATTTAATTGCGCATGATTGATTATATGTGCTTTTAATTAATAGATAGATATATGTAGACTTAACATATATTATATTGCCTTATTGTAAGATAGCACTATTTCTGCAGTTTTCCAAAACTATGAACATTATTGTGTAGAATTATCATTATTAGAATACTGATCAACCGTTGGTGTTATGACTAGGTACAAGTGGGATTTTTTTTAAAAATTCATTACTGTAATTAATTAATTTGAGGACATAAATTGATTTATAAATTTCTCATAAATTTATAATGGCTTTTATGAAATATACTATACCTTGAATGAAAATTTCAGATTTGTTGGATGAGTATTTAATTCTTAATATTTCTTTCACTTCTTTTTGCAGATTTTCTTTGTTTGTAATTAAATTTTTATATCAAGTAAATTTAAGTATTATTTTAAATTTTTATGTCAACCAAGAACGGGCATCTTGCCTGCGCGAAACTACTGTATCAGTGCAAGTTTACTATGGTCTGCTGCTCTACAACCACATCAAAGACGAGCACGCGGCGGAATCATAAAGCTAGGCATTTCGCGACTTCGCTGTCAAGTCCTACAAGACCGAGCCCCGCACCGTGAGCTTCACTCAACCTCCTTAGTGAAGGTTGAAATAGGTTGCTGGCATCCATAGGAAGGTGCATGCAAAATTTCACACGTCAGCCGATCTTAAGTTACATGGGTTTGAGATTGCGCTAGCTGTTCACCCGATCACTATTCACTCGAGCACTTGATGATTTCACTGTTCACCCAGCCAGCTGCTTTTTTATTGTTCATCCGACTAGCTACTGATTTTACTGTTGATCCGACCGGTTGCTGATTTTGTTGTTGATCCGACCAGTGTTGGTTTAGATTTTATGGGTGGAAATTTTATTTGGCTCCTATTCACCCCCCCTCTAGTCACCATTTTCACTCCTACAATCCACATTCACATGTTCATTCCCCTCCCCCCCTCGCCTCTAAATGCTTCCTCATCTATGGCGAGTGAGCGAGCTCGATGGTGGCGGTGGTAGACGAGAAGGAGTTGGAGTGGCGACATGGCTTATCCATACTTCTCTCTCTTTCCTCACGCCATAGACTTATAATCAACGGTGCCCTACATGCAAGAGCTGCGAGCCGACACCACATGTGGGTGAGATGGCGACGATGAGCATGAGAAGGCATGTTGGTAGTAGGCCTGAGCATGGGAGGGTGGAACCACGCAAAGGGCCACGGGCTCGCATCGAGCATGGGAGACAAGAGAAGGTCACAGGCTCGCACCAATCTCGGGCGCGATAGCAGGCACAATCCCCTACTATGGAAGTGGGATAGGGGCCAAAACCTCACCAGTGCACTCCCCCGTTGACTTTCGCCTTCAGGCTCTCCTCCACCCCTTGACACCAGATGGCTAGATCCAGCGACAGAGTAGCTCAGTAACTCTGCGATGTGACACGGAGCTTGAGCCAAAGGTAGGGAAGAGAGAGAGAGAGAGAGAGAGATGCTCTATGCGGAGCACGAATTCGACGGTGGTGGTAGTCTATGCGGAGCCAGAGAAGATGGTGCGTTGATGGCAAACTGTGTCAAACAGTTTTGCGTAGCATGTTAGTGCCGTCGAAGCTAGGTGAGCTCTAAAACTACCTGAAACTCATTGAAACTTTGGTTGAAACTTATTTGAAACTTGATGAAGTTTGATGAAACTTCTTAAAACTTTTGGTTAAAATTTGATGAAACTTCTTGAAATTTTTCATTGAAACTTGATGAAATTTTATATACTTTTGGTTGAAACTTCATGAAACTTGAGCTTCAAAATCTGAAACTCGTTGAAACTTTGGCTTAGAATCTTCTAGAAAACTTTACACGTGCTACGGGCGAACCCGCACGTGTTCATGTCCATCCTCTTCCTCCTGCTCTGCCCGACGTCAGGGTGCCTTCTCCTGTCTGCCGCCATGCTGGACGGCGCGGTCGTGCTGCCTCTCGCGCGATGGCTCCTCGTCGCCATGGCGGCATCAAGCCTTCCGCTCACGCATTTCATCAAGCAGCTCGCGCACCACCTCGCCACCATCCTCGACCCTCATGGCGGCCATTGTGTTGTTCCCGGCGCTCGTCACACTCCTCCTAGCTACCAGCGTGGCTGTCGCATACGCCGTTGCGACCGTATACGGGGGCAAGCCCCTCGCCGCCATCGATCTCTCTCCTCGTGAGCCGCGCATGGCCGCGCCTCGCCGCCACGTACGCACTCGCGTGCGCTGCCGTCATCGCTTGCCTTGCCGCCTTCCTCGCTCTCCTCGTCATGGCCTGCTCCACGCCCGCCCGACATTGTCGTCTGCGCCGACGGATATCCGATCATAATTGACCGGATATATTTGAGAAATTTTTTTGGAATATTTCGATCCGATGGATAGTATTCTCCCGAATTTAAATCCGAATCCGAAAAAAAAATATTCGAAACTGATACCGAATCCGAAAAATATCCAAAAAAATTATCCAAATTCGATCCGAACACATTCGGTCGGTCGAAAATTATCCGATACGATTGCACCCTGATAAGCGCAGCATGGATGTCAATTGCATCATGGCATACTTATAATATACGAGGTATATGAATCTGGAACAAGACAACAAGTTTAAAAAAAGGTTGATCAACATTCCCTTAAACAAGATAGAGAAAGAAATGGCATTAGGGCGTGCGCACCCACTCCCAAGAATGCTAAATTAAGCAGCAGCATCGCCACTTGATCCAACTAATTAAGCTCAAAGTACTCTGAAGCGTGAGGAGCATAAGCTTTCGTCTCCAAATTAAACGAAGGACAGGTTGGTCATATATGATGAGGCTGCAGCCGTTTACCACTCGCGATCCTTGTCTTCGACGACCGGAGGAGGTAGTGGCGCCGTCGTCCCCTCCTCCTCCGGTGCAGCTCCAGCGTCCTTGGCCGTGTCGTCTGCCGGCTTGTCCTTGTTTTTCCGGCGATTGGACTTCTTGGGAACGGCGGGGAGGTCCTGGCAGGTGGAGCCAGCCGTGTCGTTGGCCGACTTGTCCTTCTTGCGGTTCTTGCGGGCGCCCTTCTTGCTCTTCTCCTTCTTCTCCGAGGTCTCGCTGCCCGTGCAGTCCATGGAGGAGGTGGTGGAGCCACGGGAGCGGTGCCGCCTCGACCGGCGGGTGCCAGGGGATGGCGGGGAGTCGACGCCGGTGATGTCGATGCTTCCTGCCTCGCTTCTGGTTTCCCTGAAGGAGGTGTCTCCAAGGCCTCCTCCATCTAGGACTATTTCTGTCAGAGAAGATGAAGTTCCAGTTTATGTATGCACAACTTAAAGCTAGTAGGATATATAGATGTCATTATAGGTTAATTCTTACACTTCCTTCAAAGCACATCCATAAAATACCATATTATCCCTCCATGATAGTAAACAACTTTGAAGATAGTTAAAAGAGGGGAGCGTACAAGGAAAAAACAGTAAAAATTGACCTATAAACTATAGAACGACAGGCATTTAGGAACAAAATTTGAAAGGGAGAAAATTTGAAAGGTAGAACGACATGTGTTCGGAAACGGAGGGAGTATGTATCTTTTTTATTATTATTATTTTGATTATGATACCATTCGATTAGCAGATCATGGAAATTAGATTAGCACAATAATTACACGACAGGTTCATGTGATTGAGGCCACATTTGGTACGGTTCCAGATTCTTGGTAGAAACGTTTCAGGTAGAATCAGAATCACTTTCTGCAAACCATTTGGTACGGTTCCAGATTCTAGTAGAAACTATTAGAAACGGGGTTGAGGGTGATTCAGCCACGGTGTGAAAAAAGAAGAAACGTTTCGAGGAGAATCGTTCCGAGTTTTAACCCGTTTGGTTGGGTTTCTACTAGATTCTAATAGAAATACTTCAGTTCCAAGTTAAATCAATGAAATGTACGTAGGAGGCTGGGAATCGAACCTTGAGAAGCCCATGGATTGGAGGCAACGGAGCCCTCCCTGTCGCTCCTGAACGAGGCCGAGTCCAGTGGCGCCGAGTGGTAGTCCTTCATCTGTCAGGTTCAACATTTTCCATGCCACAACACTTAGAGTTAAGATCAAACATATTGGACTCTCTTCATCCTCTTGTCAAAATGGGAAGGAAATTAAGGGATAATGCAGATTAATCAAGGAGACATGCATGAGCAATCAATCAATCAATCTTGAATGCCTTGATCCCAAGCATTTTGTTTTAGGGATTTGCCAATGTTGGCTTAGAGAGAAGATGCGGACTAATTACCCAGCTAGGTGCTCCAGCATTGCTGTTGGCGACGCTGGGGGTGACGCTGGGCCCATCCCACCCGATATGCGCCACGTGTTTCACATCCGTAGGGAACCCGATTTGCATCTCCTGGTCCTTCCCGTCTGGTCATCAAAATTTTGGTAAACCGTAATGCTAGTGATCAGAAGTTTGTTTTTCTTCGAAGTATTTTTGTTTACGTATGAAATATTTTTTTCTACATAGTGAAATATTTTTCTTCGACAAACAGTAAAAAAAATGTTTCATACGTTACAAAAAAAAATGTTTCACTACGTTCAAAAAAAATGTTGCAACGGCGTCCGAAAAAAATGTTGCGACGGCGTCCGAAAAAATGAAAAAATCGGATGTCCGGATGCAAGTTCTTCCCTATATATAAGTACTCTATTTATTAAGATCCGGAGGTTTCCGGCGTCGGGAGGGCATCCACGTCAGCGTTTTCACGCACAAATCCTCATAAAATACTACGGTTGCGTTTAGGTGCATACCCATTATGTTAGAGATGTAGCGGAAGGGCCTGAGGATCCCCTTCTTCATCTTTGTGCTCATGCCCTTTTCAGCTAGCTAGCGAGCTTCTCCCCTTCGTGTCCCAGGCTCTCTCTTGTTGAATTTACAGATTGCTGCGACGTAAATACACGAGAGATTTTGCAGTGAGAAAAACACACACACACACACACAATCGAATGAATGGAGAAATCAGCGTGAAAGTTAAGGTGGCAAAAAGGAACCTGAAAGCCAACTCAATTGCGAGAAGAATGAACATACGTTGCCAATGGATTCTTGCTATCTGGTTCTTCCAAATACCATATTCTTGCTACTGTCTCTTATCTCGTTCTTCCAAAAGCTATCTCAATGGCCATGCGATTCAGAAACTTGTGCCGAGCTCCGAGGAGTCTCTGTCTTAATACGAATGGATTTCTTTGGAGCGTCGAGAGCCCTTCGAGCCGTGCATGGGTGTAGGAAGGCTCTATTTGTCCCTTTTTTTGTGGCTATATAAGGAGGAGGATGCGGTTATGGAGAACTGGTTGGAGGATGCAGAGGACCTTGCCTAAAGATAGGCTTTTGGACGCTCTATTTTAGACGGCTTTTGGAGTCTCCAATCCATGTGGTAGGAAGGCTCTATTTTAGAAGGCCTGTATCTGACCGTCTCGTATAATGGGATGGAGGGAGTAGCACACGACGTGATGTTTTCTTAGTCTTTGTGCTGGTAGGAGTTACGTCTTATATAATGGGATGGAGGGAGTAGCATTGTTTGAAATAATTCTTGGTAAAAAAAAAAAAACTTGCAACTTTGGTCGCATAATTACGGTGTGTTTGGTTGATGGGATGAGTTTGAATGGGATGTGATGGTCCTGTACCATTTGGTTCCATTATTTTAGGTGAATGAGATGGTTCATCATCTAGAGGGAATATTCCTTAAATTTGTAACATTTGGTCAGGATAGGATGGTTCCATTCAACCAACCAAACACATGGATGATTTTTTTCTTAAACCATCTCATACATGTACCATATAGTACCGGCAACCAAACACACCCTTAGTCCGCTAGAGTTTAAAATTGTATATAAGATTGGATTTATATCAACTTATTTTATCTTGAACTCGAATATAGTTGAATTGTATTCTTCTCTATTTTACAGTGACAGTGGTTCATCACATTCCACCTGTTTTTCATTTCATATGGAAAAGCCTTTTTCCATAGAGGTTGGGGACGGAGGGCTTTTTTTTTAGACGGCTTATTTTAGAGGTGGTTTCTTAGAGGATGCATAATAAGTGAGCAAAACAGAGGAACGTGAATACTCCAAAATCCCTGCGAAAAACATCCATTCCAAACCAGCGCCTAAGGCCATGTGCAATGAAGACGTTTAAAGGGATGCTTAGCAATGAAAAACTAATTTTTCTTGCCACGTAGGATAGATAAGGTGTTTATTTTGAAGCATCGATACTTAATTAAGAGTCCATGTTTAGCAGGTGTTTATGTGTATATAAACACCCAAAAAGTGATGTTTGTATTGGAGGTCTAGACTCTTGAATAAATACTTCGTGATATGGCATTATTTCTCTCTCTCTTTTTAAACATCTATCTAAGCGTTTTGCATTAGACATGACATCGTAGGGTCAAGGCAAACATACAGGAAATAAATTCTATGGTGTCGTGCTGCACAAAGGGACCTGTGCAGCACCACTCGGATGGACGCCACGTGTTATGCTAGTGAATCTGCACCGTCTGCATGCAATTAATGCATCAGTTAATTAATCCCCTTAATTAATGCAATTAATCCCCTTAATTAATGCAACGGTGAAGATTCAATGGCGTAACACGTGGCGTCCATCCGAGTGGTGCTGCACAGGTCCCTTTGTGCAGCACGACACCATAGAATTTATTTCCAAACAGACATGGGGACATGGCAACCACTCATTGCCTATATGAACATGATGACTGACGACCGACGAGCACCTTCTCTTCCATGTGCTTCACCGGTTGCAGGCAGGCATATATGCATGGTTATGGCAACGCAGTCGTTGCCAAAACGAGCCAGCCGCCGATCTGGATCACCTGAAAATCATGGCGGAGAGGAACGTTCTCACTTTGTTGATCAAAGACAAGCCGAGAAACCTGGTGCAATGGTATGATTTCATTGCAGGCGGGCCAGCGAACCTTTTGCTTCATTAGCAATCACCAACAAGGTCATCACATATATGCCTGTAAAATCTGATCACAGATAGTTTTATGAATCGTCTGTAAATATATGTCAGTGATGACAACGATGTATTATAGACAGTTCTTAAACCGCCAGTGAAACTCATATCACAAACGGTTCTTCTGTCGTATGCGATATATTACAGACGGTTCCATATATAAGGAACCGTATGTGATATTAGTTTTTACTGCTAAATATTTTTCTATTCATTGGTTAGCCTCAGGAAAGGCTAGTTATGCCATCTGAAACAAGCAGATTACAAAGATTATATGACAAACAGATTGCACACATCACAAGTAGATTACACATCACAGATTACATAACCACTTCAAAAATTAACTAAAATGTTATATTAACTAATATATCACAGATTACATGAAAATTTCGGAAATCAACTCAAAAATTGTATTAATTAATGGAATGCGCAATTACAATTCACAAATTCAATTAACTAATAGAATACTCATGTTTCACAAATTAGGCAGCGTGAAATGTGCCTTTTGGAGTTATGACATTACGCATCAAGAAGTCAAACAAGCTTTCTCAAATTGCCTACAGATGGGCCTTTTCAACGTAGTTGCATTATTGATCTTCTTTGTATCGACAAGGGTTCGCATGTGATGGCAAACGTAGAAGGCACATAGGTTATTTCCCTTTCCCTACTGGGCGCACTGTGAAAATAGAATTGGTCAATTCAAGGGGCATTATTAGGAAGTGATATAGGATTCTTGTGTACTATCAGCTACTAGAAAGTCAAAATCATGTTTCAGCTTTGATGAGTCCTTGTGTAGCTCTCCACGAGCTCTATACACTTTGAATGCTCTATGTAATTCCAAAAAAGTTAACCTTAGCCATTCTATGAGCTACAGGAGAGTTATCTATGGAGGAAACGTGATTACCTGTTGAGTAGTTTTCTGATAGTTCTCAAGTCGTGGATGCCCTTACGTAAGGAATCAACATAGCTAATCCGGTTTTTCTTAGTTCAAATACAATTAGAACCCAGTAAAACCTACACAAGAATAAAGCCATGGTTACTCAACCTAACTTTGAGTTGCATGTAAAGTACAAATCAAAGTATACCATTTAGTACAACACTTATGACGGGTTGTAAGGTAGAAGTATGTACTCTTTATCGCTTTGAGCCAGTGATGCCTCTATCACGTAATCTTCGACATAAGTAGTATTATCGTTTATTGTTTGGCTTGAGACTATGTGTGGGTCGAGGAAACCCACTGGTTATTTCTTCCTTTTTGCTTCAAGGATCATGTATCTATATACACAAAAATAAAAAGTAATATGATATTTATTGGTAATACATGAATTTATAGACCTTGATTGCACACACTTGCAATGTCCAGCATCTCGTGAGCCTGGTGTCAATGACGTCGAGATTGAATAGCTTGAACAAGTCCCCGAAGTTGACCGAGAAGAAGCCTCCAGACGACTGGTTGAAGAGATGCTCGTGTTCGAAGCTGATCGAGATACTTGTTACGCATGTTGCCTCTGGCTTTTGGCTTCTTCTATGTACCAATCATGCAATCTTTTGGGTTCCGTTGAAAGGTCTTGTAGGCCCTCTTCCGTTAGTAAAGGCTCCCCCTAGTTTGAATTTTTGGGCCAATGGGGTATATTCATATTCTAGCTCCTTCCTAATCTGCTTGGATTTCCCCTTGTCTTCCTTTCCACTTTGGTCGTCTTCATGAAAGAGGAGCAGGCCCTAAGTGTTCTAGGCATGATAGCTGGTGGCTCTAGTAGTGCTGATAGCTCCGCCATAGAAGGTGGAACATGATTTTCATGTTGCCCCAATGCTGGAGGATGGTCATTGATTAAGATGTCCCTGTTGCGCCATTGGATGAATACGTCAACAAGATGCCCTAGTGTCATAATCTCGTTGTTTGGAGGCATCTCTAGTAGGACAAGATTAAAAGTTGGATTCATGTAATCCACATTGACCTTCGTGTAACCCGGGGTGCTATCAGGTGACTGTGAACAGTTATCGCTTCACTGGTTGGATACACACGCTCCCAACCAGCCTATAAGACAAGAACGCTATTGGCAAACCTCACTTGGAGCTTCCACGGTGTGCTACATAACGGTACACAATTAATTAGCTATGATGTCCAATATATTCTACGTACGGAGCATTCTAGGCATATGTATCATATACCTGGATGTCATTTACGGCAGATGTGCCATCGTGTACGCTTGTCTCGGGGCACGGACACACAGTTTCTCTACCGGTTAATGGGGCTGATTGCGTCGGTGCTTCTGGGGCTTGCACGGTCTATGCAGGTTTGTCCGCAGCCATCCTTAGCTCCCACCTTTTCTCAAGTGTTCTTAGCTGTTCATCAAATCGCGCTTTCAGCCCTACCTCAATCTGTTCCTTAAACTCTTCCTTAATCGATGCTACTAGGTGTTTCTCGTGCTTGGAAAGGGGCTTGCGATGATTCTGTACTCAACGCAACCTGCAGGAGCACGTCATGTCATGTCACTTATAATTATGAAGTAATTACAAACTACATAGTTTAATATCTTACTAGGCGTTGGGACACTTCTTTGTCTATAGGGTTCTTGAAGGACACGGTGCCTGTAAACGTGGTAGTTGACCTTGCTCTTATCCAATTTTGAGCACGTGGGTCTTCAATCGAGGCAAATGGTGGGGATGCCCCCGTCAGAAGTGCCTTCTCATCCTCCCTCCTCCATTGCTTGATCTTACCCGCATACCCAGCGGTGCTGTGTCTGTGAGGGTGGGTGTTCTGGACCTGGAGGGCCTTGAGTGCTTTATACTGACGCACGGACTCTTTTGACATCTTTATCTCAATAAATTGTTGACATACAACTTCATCAATAAAACCATACTTAGATAATGGAGTCCTTTCCTTCTTGACGTAATTTGTGACAAGCGTGCTTTTAAAGTTCTTCCATGTTTTTCCCGCCACTAGTAATGCGTATCGGCGCACTAGGTGCACGGTATATTCTAGGATCTCTAAAGATGAAAATTTTTCTGTGACTATGTTATTGTGCTCCTCGTCGGTCAGCGACTTCCAGGATGGACATGTGATGGGCACCCCTTCCCATCAACTATCCCGCACAGGCTCCATGTAGGCCCCCGGATTCGCTGTCCGGAACACCCTGTGTATTTCTGTACTAGTCCCAGATCAGTAGCTAGTACACATAGTCAAACAGTGATGAATCAACAACCATATCACGATAACATATAACCAAGTAATAATAACACCAAATAAAAGCAAAGACCTTATGGTCGAGGTTTACCATTACTGCCTTCACAGGCTGAACAACTTGAATAATTGCAATGGAAGAAGATAACACCAAGTGGTGACCCATCCATATGCCCACAGGCAATCGAGTGGGGTGCACGTCCTAGTCCTTGGAATCTTCTTTGACAGTTTCAATCACTTTTGAGATTGTTTAGAATGCAGCATGTGAGTACATAAAGTACTCCGCAAGTCTGAGAAAGATGCATAATGCAGAGCTATCCAAAGATGGCTTATTATGGTTCTTTTGCACAAAACAACACTTTCAAAAATTTTACATGTAATATTTTCACAAAGCCATTTTAACAATTATTTGTACAGTTGAAATTATTAATCACTCTAGTGAAGGTTCTAGCCACCAATCACTAGTATACAGGCTCTAACCGCCACATCTCACATGGCTCTATCTGCCATGGTTCACAAAAATAGGTTCAATCCACCTATCTGGCTCTAGCCGCCAGAAGCACACCCGAGAGTTCTAACCACTCCCGGATCCCAAAAGATTGTTTTAAAAACCAAAAATCAAAGTCTACCAATATGAAAGTATTCTTCGTGTGCCCTTGACCGTAGGCACGGCTATTCGAATAGTTTTTCACTCTGTAGAGGTGTACAACTTTACCCACAAGACATGATCATCTCCTTATGTCAAGATATTAGCACACTTCCTTTGGTGTGTCGGCAGGGAGATCATGACTAGGCCTTTACAATGCATCTACCTAGCCTGACTCCACCCGCTGAGGTTTCACCGCTGTTAGGGTTTTATCCACCCAGTACAGAAGCCCCCTCTTACACCGTGTGAGAAAAACAGTCTTGCCTCTATCCGGCACCCACATTCAACCAACTGGTGAAGTCAAAGCTAGGTCTATACAAATTATTTAGCCAGGTCGTACCCACTTTGATATGTGGTTGTACTGTTGTGCTTAGAATGGACAATCATAAGCGTCAGTCCTTAATTGACTTGAGGCGGTACTTGCACAAACTAAGACTAGTGCTCTATCCGCACCCACCAGACAAACCATTCCGCCCAAGTCTAAATCGTTTTTATTTATTTATATTATGCAAACACATCAGCATTCATATTGCCACAATTTTTCAAAATCATAATTTACGACAGTTTCAAGGTATCCTACCCATAGGTGTTTGATCGAATTTGCAAGTCTAAGCATTTGTACCGAACTATTCTATTCCACCAACAACTTATTTAATAATCTTCAATTCTCAGTGTTGATAAAAATTATTATAATCAATTATGTAACCTCCAAAATTCATGAAGTCACCAGGATCCACCCTTTATTATCATGGCATTAGATAATCCATCCCAATTTAGTGCTCCAACAAGTAGAGTCTATATCATGTGCCATCATGACTCCAAAACCATGCCAAGCTACCAACATTATCGTATATGAAATAGTTTCCTCAAAATATAAGTCACACTATTGATTATCCATCATCCATACATCGATTAATCTTGTAATTTACTTAATTCTCAAAGAATAATTCATAACCTCATCCTCGAGCATCTTTCAAGAAAGATTCCATAAAAACAAGATTTCATTAATTCATCAACTATAATGGTTTCCATAAACAATGATACCAAATTGACTAAATAAATCACACATATTCTGCATTATTCAGAATTCCACATAAATGGTTATCGCGAGACCATATTGCAATAATCATCCATTTCTTGATCAACCCCTAAATAAGTTCTCCTAACAAGCACTAATAATCCAATTAACTTTACTCATAATATGTTTTAACTCCAAACCTTCTTTGATACTCCTTTTTTATCAACCTAATGTATCCAGCTTACATAAATTCCCACAAAAACTAATGTTCAAAGAAACTCTACTCAAATTTGAGTATATATCCAAATGATCATTCATACGACGATCAATATTGTCATCTTCTAAGAATATTTCACAAAATCATCTACTAAACCACCGAGTATGATTCTCAATATTATTTATTTAATTTACCTAATATTATTCTTAATATCATACATCATCCAATATTCCCCCAGTCCATACTAATTATATTGCGAACTACTATCACAATCCAACTCCTCAATATTTCAATTATCACCATTCATATAGAAATTTTACAAAAACATTCTCCCTTAACACTAACATTCATTTAACTCCCCTCAAGTTGAGTTCTAACTCCAATTCATATTCCATATTATCTAATCCATTCAAAATGTCATCTAAAGAATTAATCTCCTAATCAGAGAATATTTACCCAAAAGTGTTTATTATGGTGGATTACTGTGCTAGGGCGACAAAGGATCATGTATAACAATATCAAGGAGGTATAATCAATAGGTATAACTAACCGCCTAACGTTAATATAACCCTTTTATATAAGTATCAATGCAATTTGTAAAACATTTATAAATCATGGGGTCAACATGTGTCAAGGAGACTTGCCTTCGCTGATGAGGAGAGACGCGTCGCTCTGCTGGACTAACTTTCTTCGGCGGCGATAGCGGCTTCTTCGACTACGCGCAGAACGAAGCAACAAATAAATAAAATAAAGTAATAAAAAATATAATTATTAATGGCAGATAAAGGATGATTTTATATGAATTTAGGAATTTGAATCACTCGATTCGGAGTTACGATGGAAGAGAACGAGCCTTTTGAACCTCCTGCTGGACTGGGAGAAGAAATGGCTGCCGACGGAGCTCCGGCTATCAATTTCAAAATCTGATTTTGCTGGATGTAGAGGACACCGAGAGGAAGCTCCGGTAAAAATTTGAGGACAAATGGAGGTCGGGAGTGGCCAGGAGAGCTCACCGAAAGTTCGCGTGATTTCGGAAAGAACGGCTTGTACATGGATATACGTAGGTTGGATTTGAGAAATTCCAATTGGGTTTTGTGGGGAATGGTGAGAGGATTCTAGGGTTCAATTTATAGGACGATCGGACCAGCGGATCGCCGGGAAACGCTCGCCGGAGTTATAGCCGGAAGTGCGCGCAGCGGCGCTCTAGGTGGCGTGCGAACGAATAAAAAACTTTCAGAGAATAGTACAACAAACGGGAAGTGAGCACCGCGTATAACGCGATGAGAAAAACCTAGGGGTGTTGCCAGATTTCGGAGGAGATCGCCAGATTGGGAGAAATCGACGATGAACGGAGTTCCAATCGGCAACTTCAAACGCAAAATTCGTCGCCGTCATGCAACGAAACCCAAAATTTATTGAGGGCTTTTGTTCGTGGCGACGAGACGCACACGGTGACATGAACGGATTTGCAGTCGCCTCACCTGATCAAAAGTTGCCGCGGTGACCTCGACGAACGGCGATCGGCGTCGGTTTTTTCGAGTTTTCAGAGAAATGGAGTGGAGAGGCTGTGAGGGGAAGTGGGCATGGGGTAGAGGACGCCAAGATGAAGTTGTAGGAAGTGGTGGCTCGTCGTTTCGTGAAGTAACGGCCGAGTTATGGACATTAAAGTGTTTTCGGTTCCTACTCAAAATGCAAGCGTTTCCACATGATTTAGGACGAATGATGGTGGGGAATTGATTCTCCTCATCACTACCTTCATAACGGATCAAACCATGAATGATTTGGTGGAGTAAATAGGAAGTTATGAAGATTTGAAACAAGGTTGTCCATGGAGGGAGAGAGAAGATCGTGCTTCTCTGGAAAGAATCGCAGGAGGAAGAAGCATGAACAGTGCAAGCCACGTGGCGCTCTCCCATTGGTTGATGAATAGTGAAGAAACAATATCGCGTGAGATAAAATAGTAAAAAGGATCTAAAAATCCTGAAAAAATTCACAAAAATACTAGGGAATATTTGGAACCCAATAAAATTAGTTTCAAGATTTTTGGAAGAATTTTGGAATTTGAGTGACACTAGAGCGAATAAATTGAATTTGAAGAATGAGCGCGAAAGATAAAATAGCAAGGAGACTCTATAAATCTTGAAAAAATTCTCAAAAATATTATAGAATATTTGCAACCTAATTCAATAGGTTTTGTAATTTTTGGAGGATTTTGTAACTTGGGTGGAATTTCGAGTGTGGACCGGCATTTGGAATTTCGACTTTGCGGACAGTGATGGAATGAAGTCCAATTTCGGAAGGATAAGTATGCCAGGTTATTTAGAACACCAAAGAAAATACCAAGTTTTGAATTTAATTAACTTAAATTAGCTTTTGTCAAAAGTCCGAAATTAGGGATGTTACACTCTAGAATGCATTCACAGCCTTCGGAGGTTGGGTGGGGGCTCTGTCATGCAGATTGACCACTGTGATGGTATATAGGCTCTAGGGCCTTTTATTTTTGCCTCTTGAACGTGGATTTTCCTATCTTCGGCTCATTAGATCCACTCGGTGGTGAGGATTAAGGAGACGTCATCTTCATCAAATATAACCCAATCGATAAAAAGGAATAAATTATTCATCAGATAAAATGGTTAAATTAACAGGAAGTAAATATATAGTTTAGAGAAGTGTACTTAAAATCAGGGGAATAAGCAGTTAGAACATAGGAGAAAAGGACCAACTGTACAGTGTCACCAGGAAATAAATTAAATATGAATGTTTTAATGTGAATAAAAAGAGCATTAGAGAGTACTCAGAGTCAAAATAGGACCAACTGCACATGGGTATGTAATGAAAGGGTACTAAGAAGTGAGGCCTAAGAATAGGATTGAGCTTATTTTCTTTTCTTTCTTTTTTTTGTGAGGGGCCTTTGAGCTCATTTCTGTGATTGACAGTTTGTGATACCCCCTTGGAAACTTAAGAGTAGCATTTTTTTACAAGACATGATGTCTTATTGTATATAGAAGGTTAAGGTTAAACAATTTTATTTACAAGCATTTATTTATAAGGTGAGGAGTCTTATGTGTATAGAGGGTCTTATGGATATGTTTTTAAGCAGGGAAAATAATCGTATCAACTCACTCTCATTCGTCACTCCATTTCAGAAAGGACTACCAAATGATAAAAGAAGAAGAACAAAAAAACAAACTGAGTATGTGGGCACTTAGAACCCCTCAAGACTACGCACCCAAGTTGCGTCTATCCAATAAACACACAAAGAGAATGATAAAAGAATAAAGTAAGAAGAACAATAAAAGAAACTTGGTTCTCGAGTACCAAGAACTTCTCGAGACCTCGCGCTCAATCAACGCTTGGATCCATGCGTCCAAGCATCCCACAAACCAGGTATCTGGGACCCTTTCCTAGCATTAGATCCTATATCTATTTGTTGTATTCAGCTATTTAAATTCTTATATATAAATATATACAAACACATCACATTTGAACAATTTAGCTTTCTATACTACAGCAATTTATGCAACAGTGGACAACAGTTAGTGCAACCATATGCTACCTATCTAATCACAAAAAGAAGTAGTTCTTTACCAATTCTTCCAAGAGCATGATCATTAATTAAAAATTGGATAAAATACCACTTGTTTGTGATGGAAAGAAATAAGAAACTAACCTACCAAGTAAGCAAAATTAGTATGGCAAGGAAAACTAGGTGCCTGTATTACTAGCATGAAAGCTACATCATACAAGAGCAAGGGTGACTGGGTGAGATTGCCATATGAGAACTCAATAGGGTTCATTTTATGTAATGTGAAATGTTGAGTAATAGGAAGAGAAATATGGCATAGACATGAACATAGAGAATTTTTTTTTATAAATAATCATTTTTATTCGGATATTACAAAAATAAACCTACATATTTTTTTGTGCAAAAATGACCTCTTTTCGCGCCACGTCATCGCGAAAAAGGGGCATCGCGACACGTCATCGCGAAATGGAGAGCTTCACGCCAGCGTGGAGCGAAATGGACCAGGCGGCGCCACGTGGCGGGGACGGGCGGGCATCGCGCCATCGTGTAGCGAAATGGGCTGGCGGCGCCACGTGGCGGGGGACGGAGTGGCTTTGCGCCATCGTGGCGCGATGGGGCAGGCGGGGCGCGCGACGGGCAGCGGAAAGAAGAGAAGAAAAAGAAGAAAAGAAAGAAAAAGAAAAGAAAGAAGAAGAAGAAGAAAGAGGAGGAGAAGAAAAAAAGGAAAAGAGGGAGGAGAGGAAGAAAAGGAAGAGAAAATATTTTTTCATGCTTGTTCGCCGTTCGTTCTTGTTCGTCGGTCAGTAATTTCTATAATTGTTTTTTCGTCGGTATAATTGATATATACGTAGGAAAAATATAGATAGTCTTAGAAAAAGTTTAGAGTAGCCTAAAAAACGTAGTAACTAAATAATTTTGTTTTACGCATAATTTATAAAAATATGTGTAGATAATTTTGTATATGCGCAAATAATATTGGTACATAATATGGTAGTCCATAATTTTGTATATGCGCAAATAATGTTGGTACAAAAATATGGTAAATTTCTTTTTGCGTATTATTTGCGCATATACAAAATTATCTACACATATACAAAATTATCTACACATAATTTTATAAATTATGCGCATTATGGTAGTCCATTGCCTGTTAACGGCTGCCACGGCAGGCATTTTCGTTGCCACGGCGATCAGCGCCACCGTGGCGCGACTTGATGGCGGCAAATAAATGGCTGCCGTGGCGAAGGACGCACTCATATACAAGTAGCCACAGTTGTTTAAATCAAGTTTCGCTATATATAGATAGAGCACAATTGTTTTTATCATATAATCTTAATCCTTACATCTTAATATAAATTTATAAAATTATTTCATTATTTATGTGATTAATTTATTTATTTCCGCAAATTTTGAGGAAAAAAAACTCATAACCAAAAAATTTTTAAATCAATTTTCAAATATTTTTTCCTTATTTTTTTTTCTTTTTTTCCTCTTTTTTTCTTTTTTTTTTCTTTTTCTTCTTCTTTCTTACTTTTTTTCGTGCTTGGACAGTAGGCGAGCAGGTCTTGACCGCCTTTGCCGTCGCGTGTGACTGCCCACCATGGCGCGAAGCCACCGCCCGACCACGTGGCGCCGCCATTTTGCTCACGGTGGCGCGACGCCGCCTCGCCACGTGGCGCCGCCAGCCCATTTCGCTCCACGGTGGCGCGACGCCCGCCCGTCCCCGCCACGTGGCGCCGCCCGGCCCATTTCGCTCCACGCTGGTGAACATCCCCATTTCGCGATGACGTGTCGCGATGCCCCCTATTTCGCGATAACGTGGCGCGAAAAGAGTTCATTTTTGCAAAAAAAAAAATGTATATTTTTGTAATATCCGAATAAAAAATGATTATTTATAAAAAAAATTCTGAACATAGATCCACTAGATATTTGTGATTCAAGTAGTTCAAGATTTATTAAAATGGATGAATTGTGCCTATTGAGAAAAATAACATTGAGGAGCACAACTATCTAAATGTGGTACCAGCATTGCTTATGTCTCAAGTGTCATATTCTTCATGATTGGTATGACTGATTATAAATAACCAAGGCTATTGCTGCTAAAGGAGCTGCTTACTATAACATTCCATTTTTGTGCTTTTGAAAAGTTTTAAACTAAAAAAAGAACCATTTGGATTTTTTTTTGAACTAATTAAAGCTTAATTTGAATTTTCAATTAACTCAAAGATTTAATTTAATTAAACCATGCATCAAATAAAAGATTTCCAATCATAGTTGTGTTCCTTGTGTGTCATCTCATTGGGCCACGTGTCCCCTTCCGCAGCTCACCGCGTGGCAAATTGCATCACCGTGCGACGCCAGCGTCGCGTCAGTCAATCTTCCGGTGAGCCTGGTCCACTGTGACCTGATCTAGTCGCATGGACCCAGTCCATGGACCGTGGGCCCACCTGTTAGCATAATAGCATTTATTTAGATTTATTTTATTTTCAAGAAATTGGATTGCTGATGTCAGCATTGCGTCATTAATCGAATATTCTTTATAAAATTATTTTGGCCAAAAAATAAAATACGGGATGACATCAGCATGATGTCATTAATCGAATTTCTAATAGAAGAATAGTTTGGTAAATTAAGATTTTCTATTTTCTGTAATTTCAAATTTTCAAGAGCTCGTTCTTCCTCATAAGAGCTTCGGTTAGGACGATTCCAGCTCCTACAAATTTGTAAATTCAAGCTATGTTTAATGGTAAGTTTTATTTGATTTTTAGAGCATGTTTTATCTCTGGTTTTGTATTTATTTGCTATTCATTTTTCGTTTTGCATAGATGTTGACATGCCAGGAGTGTACGAGAGCAACGAGGCAACTCAAAATCAGGGTCCAGACCAGGAACAAGAGCTTGTTTAAAGAAAGCATTCATTGACCATGTTGATTCCAAGTTTTCAAATGCTTATGCTGTTTTAAATTATACATGCTTACAATTATGCAATGTATTTCAAATTTTGTCTTAAGGCTTAGCTAAATGCCTAAACTTGTTATGACCCCTTTGATATTTATTATGTCAAACCTTTGTCAACCTAGATGATACTAGTTATTTTATTTGGTGTGAAACAGTAGTGTAGCATGGGATGGTAGAATTGCTTAGTCCAGCTTAAACTTTTCGGCATTATACCATTATGTCGGGACCCGAATGTGCAAACCTGGACCCTTAGTGTATTCTACCCTAGTCCAGCATCACGCTAGTGCACACCATCTCAACACAGATGAATATCACAATCATACATAGCGGAATAATAAATAAAGTCTTTATTTAAAATATAACCTGTTGAGTTAACCTTATGGTCACTTACAAAGATACGTCTCGCAAGGCTAAGTCTCAAATAAATAAACTGTAGCGAAAAAATAAAGAAGACTCGTGGTGTTCAATCAATGTGCCACAGGCAATTGACTGGGCTCGCCCCCTAGTTCATCGGCTCCTCCCGGAACTCCTTCTCCAAAGCTGGTGTGGATTCTTCCTCAGCTAATGTTTGGGTTGTTGCAAGGGGTGAGTACTTTAAGCACTCAACAGTTATGCACAAAATGCAAGCTATTACTACATGCATGGCTTATTCCAAATGACAGGATGAATAGTTATTTTGCGGTAAAGCAACATTCACAAATACTCATAATAGATTGAAAAGCAGTAAACGATAATAACAATAATAACTTTCACAAGTAAAGCATTTCTCAACGTTAATCAACTTCATCCTTTTCATGTCACAATGTCCACCATCCCAAGTTCAATTTTATGAAAGCCTAACCCTTGATTGTAATCCCCGAGCAATGTCCAATACCGTGGACTCGGCTATTCGAATAGGTTTTTCACTCTGCAGAGGTTATACACTTTACCCACAAGATATAATCAATCACCACAAAGGCGATGATCATAACAAAGCCTTTACAAAGCTCTGTCTTAGACCCAGTACTGCCCGCTAAGGTTTCAACATTGAAGGGTTACACCACCACAATAGGCGCCCCTTCTTGCGCCATGTGAATTTTCACCCGTACACGCAGAACCCACACCACCACAATAGTACCAAAATCTAGACATCATAAATTAATCGGCTAGGCCTGTTCCATTCCAGACTTGTGGTTGTATGATAGACTTAGTTCAAATTCTTGCAAGGTTAAGTCCTTAATTTGACCAAGGCAAGACTTCCAGAAAAGTTCACAATATCCAAATCATTTAAAACCAAATACGACCGCCCAAGTGCCACACCTAGCCCACCTTAAACATTCTTACCACTTGCCTCTGTCTAAATCATTTTTTCTCCTAGTTGATTACCATGCACCACGTGCCATCAACATCATCGACAACTCATATCACATCTTATATAAACACGTTTCATATCTCATTAAGTCAAGATTAAATTTAATATTTCAAAATGAGGTCATCGACACGCTGCAGGACTAAGCTGTAACACCCCAGTACTTAGCATGCCCAGAATGTCACCAAACAGAGTAGAAACAACAACCGAATATCATAATTAAAGACAAATTACAGCAAGTACATAAATGCTTTAAACGAAATTTCGGTAGCATCTCGTTTGTTTTTCCATGGTTTTAAGCATCAATAATAATAGCATACCGAGATAGCATAATGGACGACAACAATAACATGGCAATCAGGGATTTCAGCAACAATTCAACTAAGGATATATATATATATCCGTCACATGACAAATATGGACTAAACATTTACTCATGACAACCAACGAGGCATTAAAACCACAATTTAGTTCAAGGTAACCATCAAAACTAAAGGAAGGGTATGAAATTGATTAAATGAGTGATGGCTATTGATGCGGTGTGTCTAGCTTCCTTTCCCACAAGTCGGATCCAAGATACCTAAAAAAACATAAACAACAAGCGTGAGTGCATCACTCAGCAAAGTGTATTGCAATGGTACAAAAACAATAACAGTTCACATACATACTTTATGCCATTCACACATCATGAGGATCAACTCATAACCTTCTTCACTTATGCTCTCATATAACATCGTCATAAACATCTCAATAAAACATCTCCATATGCATCTCATAGAACATCATAAGCATCTCATAAAACAACTTCATTTATGCAATGCACATGTCTTTTTGCTTAGCACATACCGGTATTACCGAGTTGTCGGGACCCCGAATTTGCAAATCCGGACCCTCTGTGTATTCAGCACTAGTCCAGGAACGCGCTAGTGCACACAGTCTTAACATCGGTAAATATCACAATCATACCACTCGATACTAGTAAAGTACTTTAATTAAATAGTCAAACAGGTTACTCGACCTTATGGTCAAGTTACAAATGTACGCCTCGCAGGGCGAAACTTATTAAGAGAGAAATAATAGCAACGGAAAAAATAAGATAACTTCGTGGCGCCATCCAGTATACCACAGGCAACTGACTGGGCTCGCTCCCTAAGTAGACGGTTCCTCGTGGAGCTCCTCCTCCAAAGCTGGTGTTGTCTCCTCTTCAACTGGTGTTGTATTGTGGCAAGGGTGAGTACTTGGTACTCAGCAAGTCATGCACAGAATGCAGCTAATATACTACATGCATGGCTTAATACAAAGGAGTGGCTCAAGGTATTTTTGCAGTAAACAGCATTTAACAAGTATCATAAGTAGATTCGAAAGCAGTAGAAACAAGTAAAGCATAGATAACTTTTCAATGTTTAATAAACATCTTTCCCATCCTAATCCACATTTCCATCAACATCATTATTAATCCAACCCAACCTTTCAGATCCAAGTTATTTTTGAGAAAATCTAACCCTTGACTGTAATTCCCGAGCGATGTCCATTACCGCGGACACGGCTATTCGAATAGATTCTACACTCTGCAGAGGTTATGCACTTTACCCACAAGATACAGTCAAACACCACAAAGGCGAGTTCAGTAATGAGTCTTTGAAACTTCTAACAATACAAGTGGTCCTCCCGATTGTTGCACACTAACCCTTCCCTTAGCTAAGGCGAAGTTTAGGCCAACCAACCGTTAGATGGGTACTGGCCTCGGCCAGACGCTCCCCGCACAACTTACACAAAGGGTGTAGTTGACCTCCCGAGGTCCCACAGTAATGCGTTATTAGCAACTTAATCAACTAGGTCCGTCCCATTACGGACATGTGGTTGCACGTTAGACCAGTTCAAAGGCTTGCAAGGTGAAGTCCTTAGGGTGACCAGGGCAAGACTACCGAAGAACCAAATCAACATCCCGATTGCCACAACCGGCCCACGATCATTCTTGCCACATGCCCCGGTCAAAAATTATTTATCAAAACCCCAGTTGATTACCATGCACCACGTACCATCAACATCACATGATACCTTTCCAAAACAGGTTCAATATATCATTAAGTCAATGTTAACATTTGATTGTCCAAAATCATGTCATGAGCACGTAGTGTGTCTAAGCGTTATACTACAACGATCTAATTTCCCATGTTGGCAATTTAATAATGTCCAACTAGTAAACCACAACTAGGGTGACAAGGGTCATGGCACATATTTAAATAATCAAGGTGTCATACAGCAAATTGGTATTTATCTACTCCCCCATATTTAAATAAAGTATTTTCTAATTGAACTAGCATGCAATAGGTTAAATCAAAATAGGTTTCAAAATAGGATCAATATGGTCAAAGCACAACTTGCCTTCAAAAAGTACTTGTTCTTGGTCTTGAGTTGGATCCTGAGTCAATACTTCTCCTTCGAATCCTTCCGGCACTTCAACGTCTAGTCGTAAAGCGTGCAAATAGCAATACACGAATAAACAATAGGCAAAAAGTGTCCAAACATCCAAATAAAATCCATAAACAGAGAGAACATAATTTTATGAATTTTTAGAAACTGGAATCGTCAAATTTGGAGTTAAAATGCAAAAGTTATAGCATTTTGAAGTTTAAATAATCCATTAAATAATATTACAGAGGAAAACTTTAGTCCAAAAATTAAATAAAATTCATAATTAGGTAGATCTCAATTTTATACAAATTTAGAAATTTGAATCACTCAAATCGGAGTTGAAACGCAAAAGTTATAAGCGTTTGAAGTTTGAATCAAAATCAAATCATTATTTCGAATTAATAAATCATTTTCTTTTAGGAAATTAATTATTGCGTCGGCTGGACACGTGGCAGCCTCGATTGGTTGGTCGACGTCACCGGTCCATGGACTCGGTCCACGCCGGCTCGGGTCTACCGTGGACCGATCCCACGGCTTCACGTGTCGGCCGACAGTGGGACCACTCGGGTAGCGTCATTCTTGGCGTCGGCGGGACTCACCACGGTCGACAGGTGGGACCCAACTGCGGCGTCATTCTTGATGTCGGCGCTCGGTGAGACGGCCGGCGTGACATCTTGAGCCCGCCATGGCGTCGGCGTGGCGTCATGGTGCGATGTGGCTGGCGTGACATACGGGCCGCGTGTCGGCGTCACTGCGCACGCAGCGTGGGCCAGTCTTGGCCGCGGCGGTCAGCCTTCCCGGACGCGTGGCACAATCTCGGCCGTTGATTTGAAAATCAACGGCCCAGATTAGATCTGGCTCTCACGCGTTTGGGTTAACGCGTTTGATCTGGACCGTTGGATCTAGATCCAACGGTCGAGATTGGATCTGGGATTTTAGGATGCGATCTCACCGTGAGATGACGTGGCGTGATCTGGGACGTTGGATCTGGATCGGACGGCTGAGAAGCTTCGAGGACGTTGATGGCGGCGCGGCGGCTCGAGGTCACCGGAGTTGGGGACGGTGACACAGGCTACGGCGCTCTGGGGTTTCTCCGGCGAAGTGAGTTCTCCCTTCGGGTGCGTCTCATCACGATGAGTCCGGATTTGGGGTCAACGGCGGCGGAACGAAGCAAAAACCGCGGCGGCTCCTTAGATCAACTACGGCGAGCTCTAGCGGGGTGACGGCGGCGGCTCCGGCAGCGTGGGTTAGGGCTACAGTGCGCGCATTTAAAACGGGCTACCCGATGGCGGTGGCGGCGCATTAAATAGTGGCCTCGGCTTAGTGAATCACGCGAGACCGAGGTCGACACTGGCCATGCGGCGGATTCGACGGCAGACGGAGAGCGGCGTGGCGCAACGTGAGCCGTTGGATCTCGATCCAACGGTCGCGTGAGTTGGACTCGGGTCCGGCTCGGCGAGCTGGCTGGCTCGGTCGGACTCGGGTTCGGTGACGTGGCTCAATCGTGGCCGTTGGATCCGAATCCAACGGTCACGCGGTTAGGGCTCGGCCGAGCGGGTTCGGCTGGACCAACTGGCTCGGGTCGGGTTCGGGTCAGACTCGAACTCGAGTCTGACTCGGGCTCGGTCGGATGAACAGTGCAAACCCGGTTTGGATTTTCCAGCGATTTAATATTTAAAATAATTCCCAGTAATTCATTTAATTCATTAAAAATAGCAAAATACTCAGAAAAATTCTGGAAAATATTTTAGGGTATTTGGGACTCAAATAAAATATTTCCAACAAAATTTTATTTGCAAAGTTTATTTTTTTAATTATTTCAATATGAAATAAATTCAAATAAATTCCAAATAAATCCAAATAAATTCCAGAAAATTCTAAAAATTCACCAAAGTGCAAAATCACACATGAAATTTAAGAAAGCAAAATTTTGGGGTGTTACACGAGTGCACACCCATCGGTGTGCACCCTCTTTCCCTTCCATCCCGTGGAGGGCGCCTACTCTTACTGACTCGCTCCCATTCACAACTGTGGATGGAACTACGAGGTAGGTCTTTCTTAGTGGCGCTCCGGATTAGTCATAACTTTCTCACTGACCTTACCGGATTAGTTATGACTTTCTCACCGTCCTGGCCAGTCCTCATGCCATGAATGCAAGGAATACACTGTTTACCTTTCATTGTTCAGGTGTCATGCACAATATCCTTTTACTCACAATCATCACTTTATCATTCTCATCGTCACTACATACTCACCAATATACATTAAGCATGAATAAACTTTGCAAACATTCTTAGTTCAACAAATGTATAACCATCTAACAATTCATATTCACTTAATCTCATTCAAGAATCAAACATGTCAAGCAAACATATCAACGGTTAACTCGCATCATAACGAAAGCATAATGCCATTCAAGTCACAAACATTACAATACACTTGCCTTCTACCGTGTGGGACGGAGTGGCGAGATGTGGAAGGCACTCCCGGGGTCACACCACCTGGACATAGGTACAATACACTCAAAACAAGCCCACAAAACAGCACAAGAACTATCGGCTACAACGACTTTGCGACCCACTCCTAAAACCCGAAAAACAGAGAATCTGTCCAACGGGACAGCGGGTTTCCAACAAGCATATCTTGAGTTCTACAACTCCAAATCAGGTAAACGAGTACATTTTCTCGAACCTTAGCAAATTTCCCACCTTTTTCTAAGTATTCACGAAGACTGATTCAGCCTCTAAAATCCTCTAATCTACGGTTGAACACAGACTGTACCAATTGCATCACAGATTGGACAGCGTTTGGTAAAATAGCTATAACTTTTAAACAGCTGAACGGAATTTAGCGTTCTTGGTGCCCAATTAAAGGTATTTCGATTACCTATAACTTTAGTAACATCCAACTGACCATATCATGACTCTAAAATCCTCAAAAATGCGTCCCAACGTCGACTGTCAAACTTGGCCGAGAGCCACTCGTGAGACAGATCTAGAATCACTTTAACCCATCTAATCACAGCACCTAAAAGAGAGTTATAGGCATGGGTTCTCCCATATAACAGCACCTAGATCACCCCAAAATAAACACAAACCCTTACCTCTTCTTGGAGAATCGAAGATGAAAACATTCCTTCTCCCGGCCGCTCCTTCCTTCGGATCCGTAGCGAATCGCCGGAGATCTCCGGATGGACGATCCTCCACGCGGGGCAGCGATGATCACCGGGGAACGGGGAGGAGAGGGCTGCACCAAGGGAGAAGGGGGCGCCCAAGGGGGAGGGGTGGTGGCGGCTAGGGTTGGGAAGGGAAGGGGGAGGCGCATGGGGGAAATGGGGGGTGGCGGCTAGGGGTGGAGGGGGAGGGGGAGGCGCACCAAGGGGTAGGGTTTGCTGTTTTTTGCAGGTTAATCCCCCTTCAAGGCCCAAACATCCCCACAGACGGCCCAAGACTCAACCCCCCAAGCCCAAAACCTCCCGGGAAGGCCCAAACCCTCCCGGAACGGCCCAAAACCCCAGAAAAGCCCAAAAACTCAACATACTTCATACCGAAATGTCACATAAGCATACTACATACGATCCAACTATTATTCCACAACCTAAGGTGACAAATGATTCATGGCATACAATTATTATAAACAAGGTGACATACATATCTATTTCCCAAAAATTACTTGAAATCATTTTAAATAAACTAGCACGCAATAATGTAAATCAACATAAATATAAAAGTGGGATCAACATGATCAAAGTACAACTTGCCTTGGAAAAGCTCTTAGTTAAGCTCTGGACCTTCTTCTTGAGTCAACACCTCACCCACGAAGCCTTCGGGCAATTCAACGTCCACGCGTACGAATAAATAAACAATAAATATCCAAAAACAAAGAGAAACATAACTTCAAAAATTAAATAAAATTCATAATCAAATAGGGCACAAATTTACAAATTTTTAGGATTGAGAATTACATCAATCGGAGTTTATATGAGCAAGAACGAGCAATTTGAAATTTGAAACTAATTTAAAAAGAATAAACTGAATTAAATGAATTATTTCTCTACTGGAAATTCTGAATTATTATGTCATGCTTGTGTCATCGTGACACCTGGCACGCTTTGGTGCGACCACGTCGCCTCGGGTCCATGGACCTGGTCTACGACCCGACTGAGTCCACAGTGGACTCAGTCTACGAAACAATTATGAGACTGACATGTGGGTCCCACCGATGATGTCATCATGACGTCACCACGAGCGCGGCTCGGCTGGCGACGCCTTGGGTTCCTGCGCACATGTGGCACACTTCGGTTGGCTCGCTACGGGGTGCGATCTGGGTCGTTAATTCAAAATCGGATGGTCCAGGTTGGATCTAATCGGCTGGGCTAAAGGGGGTGACGTGGATAGTCCCGGTTGTTGACACGTGGTTGCATCTAGACCATACACTCCAGATCTGATGGCTAGGGTCAACTAAGTCAGCGATTACACATATCAATCTAATACACTCGTTTAGAAATCTACGGACAAGATCAACTTTAACCTACACTATAGTCGGAGCACGTGGCATGTCCCGGCATGCAACATGTGGAGACATCCGAACCGTACATTACAGATCCAACGGCTAAGATCTACCCAAATCTAAATCTATACCAATAGATCTAAGTCGACATCTAAGATCTAACGGTCTAAACTGGTTTGATCTAAGTCACTAGATTGCATCTACGTGGCAACACCTAGGCTATTAGATATAAATCCGACGGGCTAGATCTAAACCAATTGAATTACTGAGACAGCTACGTGGACTCACCTGGGACGTCTGATGGAGATCTAACAGTCGATGAGCTTGCAAACTTCAGCGATGGCGCGGCGAGGTAGTTCATCGGAGCTGAGGATGACGACAATCCCTCCAGCGTTTTGCATAACTGTCGATGAAGTGAATTGTCCTCCTGCGCGCATCTCGTCACCGCGAATCCAGATCTGGGTCCAGCAGCGGTGAACAACGGCGGAACACGACAAAAATTCACAAAAACCGAAGCGGCGGCTACCCGAACTATGGCGAGCAATCGGGCACGAACGGCGGCGGCTCAAGCGTCAGGAAGCGGGGCAAACGATGTGGCTGGAGAAAGGCACTCGACGCGTGATCCCGGGCTTTAAATACCAGCACGGACGCCGAGTTAGGCACGAAGTTCGTGGCGAGTTCAGTTTCGGCGGCGGAGTCTAGCGGCGATACGGGTGAGTGATGTGGCGCGATCCGGTTCGTCCATCCAGCACTGATCCAACGGCTCAGATGAACAAGCGACACGGCACGCTCGTAGACGTTGTATCAAGATCCAATTAACGGTTTGAGCAGTTAGGGTTAGGGTTTTGGTAAGGCTACACGAGCTGGATGGGCCGACAGCATGGGCATACTGCTGGGCTCGGCCCACTAATGTTCCTAGGATTTTTCGGGGTTTTCTGATTTAAAATAATTCTAAAAATTAAACTAATTAATTTAGGGCAAATAAAAAAAAGAGAAAAATTCTAGAAAATATTTTGGGACATTTTGAACTCCAATAAAATATTTCCAATAAAACTTTATATAAACTTTTCCCAAAATTTATATGATTCAGTAAATGACTTAATTCAAATTAATTCCAAATAAATTCAAATAAATTCTAGAAAATTCCAAAATTTCAAATAACTCAATAAATTCAATAAAAGCAAAAATTGGGATGTTACACATTATGGGAATCATTTCAATATCTGTTTAAACTCTTTTGTGATGTTGCAACAATTGGTATTACCGCTGTTATTTAAATGAAATAAAGTGGAAAATGGTTTAGACCGGGGCGGATGGATGTTTGGTGAGTGCTAGATGCACGAGAATGTTTTAGTAAAGTGAATGTTTCGCCCTAGTCAATTAAGGACCAAAGCGTGTGTTACCATGGACCAAGCACTACCGTACAACCACAAGTCTATATGGGTACGACTTGGCTAATTAATTTGTGCATCTCATTATTGGCTTCACCATTTGGTGGGATGTGGGTGTTGGATGGAGACGCTCTCTAGGCGCAAAAGGGGCTTATGAACTGGGAAGCTAGAATCCTATCAACGGTGAAATCTTCGTGTGTGAACTTAATAATGAGGTCATGCATTGTAAAGGACTTGTCATGATATCTCTGCCGACACACCTAAGGAAGTGTGTATAGCAACAAGAGACAATCATGTCTTATAGGTAAAGCTGTACACACTCTGTAGAGTTAAAACTACTTAAGTAGATTTTATGGTTTTATTTTAAATAAATTGATGGTTTGGGAATCCATGAGCGGATGGAACTCTTGGGTTATTAGATGGTAGTGGAATCTGTGAGTAGATGGAACTCTTGGGTTATAGTTTGGCAGTTGGAGCCAGTCAGGTGGCTGGAAACTGTTTAGTTGTTATATTAAGTTCAATGTTTACAACTACAATTATCAAATGATGCTTTGTGAAATTACTAGTAGTATTTAAAGTTAAACACTGCTTTATGCTAAATGAGTCATATTATGCCTTCATTTATTTAGTCCTGCATATAGTTATCATACATTAATTCTCCAAAGCTTGCGAGTATGGTTGTGTACTCACCCTTGCAATATTTCCCACTTTTCACAGAGAAGTGTGCAGAGGCAGAAGGCGACTATGAGTACTTTGCTTGTGGTTTCGACAAAGGAGATCCGAAATTCTAGGATGTGCACCCCAGTCGATTACCTATTGGGCACATGGATGGGTTTATCTCTCTACTATTTATTTTGTTTCCGCTGCTACTTTATTGAACAAGCCATGTGGCTATTTATTTGTAATCCTTGACCATAAGATCAGTACCTTTTATTCTAGTTTTAATATTATTTGATTCATGATATGAGTGTGTTATCATCACTATTTTCACTGTGTGCACTAGGTTGATTCGGGAATAGTACGGTTAAACGCAGAGGTGGTATCAGAGCCAGGTTCGAGTGTAGGTTGCAACCCTAGTTAGCATGGTCTTCTTAGAGAAAATTTTAAAATTATTTTCTAAATCAAACCAATGAATTAGTATTAAATAGTTTGTCTCCTCTCATCTTATTCTTAGGTTTTTACTCCTTTCCTTTGCTAAATATTATTTTAAAAGTTTAATTTGATCTCATCTCATGAAACTTCTCAAAGCTATTAATCTTCTATGACGATTCAAATCAAGAAGAGGATGCTCAATGCCTTTCAAAACCATTGGAAGAGCTGTTGGAATGATCGAGTCGCCGAGGAGGTGCTCAAGATGATTTCCATATAGGATAAGTTAATAGTGCTAAGTGGTGTAGGAGCATGTCACCCCTTTTCTGTTTAGTAACGCATAGTTTGAGTGTATCAGGATTTTTGTTGCGTGTGTCGGATGTGTTGCACACTTGCCCTAGGCATTGTGTTGTAGTCGCATCTAAAGTTGAAGGTTTATTTGCTTGTTGTTGCCTTGGAATGGTTACCTCCCCAGTTTTCTTATCTTTGTTATTTCCCTCTCGTCTATTGCTAACCTTTTCTGGCCGTATCAAGGAAATCAGTGTTTCTGAATACCTCAACAAGTTTACCCAGCTGTCGAGACATGGACCAGAAGATGTGGCAACTGAAAGTGCTAAGATCTGGAGTTCCATGGAAGGACTTGATTCTGACATTAAGGTGCAGCTAGTTGCATTGGACTTTCCAAATTTTTAGTACATGGTGAACAAGGCACTCATGCGGGAGGATGCCAACGTCAACAGCGAGAGTTCCACAAGAGAAGGATGGCATTCTAGACCCAACAGGGAGCGAGTGGTTCTCGACAGCGCTTCCAACCTCAGCAAGCCAATCGGGTTGTTGTTCAAGGAGCACCCCGCACTCCTAACTCTGGACAATCCCTAATCGCTCAGGGATTTCATAACAACGCTAATGCTCAACCTTAGAAAGGGGATTCAAATGCTACAAGAGTTTAGTGCTTTCACTGCCATCGGATGGGATACTATGCTAACAATTGTCTGCAGAAGTGTTAGCCAGTGACCTTAGTACTATTCAACTTGGGATACAATTCTGCCAGAACTCCTACACAGGGACAAGGATGTGGAGCACAACAAACGCCAAGAGCTTCACAAACAATTGGAAAATAGTGAGTAGAAGAAGCCATGGAAGCTGGGAGTTCCGCTAAAAGTAAGAAATTTCTGGTGGCATGTGGTGCGTGGTCTTCTTCTTCCGACCAGGTACAACTTTGTCGTCGACATATGGAGCAGGTTGCTACTTGTGAACAATGTGTGGGGCAGCAGACGAAAAAACTCTCCTTGCTTTAAATTGAGATAAATACGGTAAACATAATCATGTATAATCTAAATTTATACATGAATAGAGGAGAAGCCATAATAAAAATTTCTGAATGCAATAAATGTGCCTCACTAATGAAAGGCACATCCCTAAAATATATAAATGTGCTCCTAGTCCCTGTGGCCTACGACTCTCAGTTAGTGCTGACGAACAAACTTATTAATATAGTTCCGAAGGTTATTCCAATTTAACTATTGAAATAGAACATTTTGGTGCCTTATCCTTCTGGTATACCGTTCCAGAAATAAAAGAATTTAATTATATATTCTTAACTTTATATCTTATTTACCTATAATAGTATGTTAATGTTGGGAACATTTATATACATCGATGTCCCAAGACTAGTTTCTAGTACTCTTATCAAAATGATAAGAGTGAAAAATCTCAACCATTCGTTTACATAAACCCTACTCCATGACTAACCACCACCAAAGTCCTCGTCTACCTTCCTGGCTTCCTGCTGCCACTAAACCCACCATTCACTTCAGTTTTGCTTACTGCTCTCTCGGCCTCCCCAGAAATTACAGTACAAAACACACAAGCACCAAGCACATCAAGCACCAACACCAACACAAATCACTTCTTCACCAGCAAAAATATGATCCACTCTCTCTCCGTGGCTCCAGCTCAACTAATCTGATGTCCATCCCTTAAAAAGAGCTAACGCTTATGGAGTTGATCCAATACAGACATGTCTTCTGCCATCTTATAACTAAGATAGCTCTTAACAGTAAATGATTCATCACCATTGTCCCCTTCAAAGAATTTTTGTTCAAGCTCATCCCAAAGTGCCTTAGCACAGTTGTCTTACGAGTAGACATCAAAAAGACTATTGGATATGACGGCTAATAGTCTAGCTAGCGCTGAATGATTCGTATCCTCCTAGCGCTTATGCGTCTCTTCTGAAGGAAGATATGGGGGATCCAAAATAACCCAAAATAATTTCATGTCATTCAACTAGAGTCTAGTTTTAGCTTGCTAGTGTTTAAAACTCACACCGTCAAAGACCTCAGACTTAACGACATCAGAACTAGAAGCCATTAAATATTGTTTTCTAGATTGTTATGGTAAATACAGTATTAAAAATTTTCTTATTACTTTAATTCCAAACTTAATAAATAAACAACGATTTACATTGCCATATGAAAACCTAGAGACAAGAGTGAAGGACCATGTGGAGGTCCATCTATGTTTGTGATGAGTATTTGACATTATTTAAGCTTGGGTTGCTTTGGTTTGAGTTTAAGTTTGAATTGGATTTTCAATTAGGAGCAATTTGGTCTGAATCTATCTCAAGCGGCATTACCGGCACTAATTGGGTGGTAGTGCCGATCGAGCGGCACTATCGGCTTCTAAGGAGCGGTACTACTGGTTGGTTAGAACTACCGACCGTATAATGGTGGTAGTTATTTTCCAAAGAGTTGTCTTTGCTGGGTTTGAGTAGAGTGCGGCACTACCGGCCTCTTGGGAGCGGTAGTGCCGGTTGAGCAGTTCTACCGGCCCTCAGAGGGCGGCAGTGCCAACTTTTACTGCGAAGAATATTTTGATTTTTGTTCTTGGATGATTATTGCATATAATTCTTGAACAATGCTATATGAGGTGTTTCTTTGTTTTTGGTGATTGCAGGGCTTCATTCCGAGATCATGGTGAGGTGAAGAATGGCTGGGACTATGCAAAGAGCGTTGGAGGTTAGGGAGGCTGGGGATCGCCGAAAGTTGGCCGAAGATGAAGGCGGAGCAAGTCATGTAGGCAAGGTGTCGTAGGGGCTCCGGTCTTTGTAACAGTAACTCGATTACTGGCTGTTGCGTCAGACTGGTATTGACACAACTCGGCAGTAATCTGATTACTAATTACAAACCGTACCCGGATTGAGGCCAATTGATCGACACGACACACTCTGCTTGTGGTCATATGCCAATCGATTGATTCCAATCCGAGCTTCCCCAAGATATGTGTCTATTGCTAGTTCCCTGGATCCGTATCCTAGCACCCACATATTTCCACAATAAGTTGCATCAAGAATCAAGCGCAGAGTAATAGAGGTATTAATATTGGTTCAACTACAACTAATTCATTTACAAGAATGAAACACAGCCGATTGGCTGAAACAGCAAGATAAGAAAAACAAAACTGCAACAGCGGCAGCGGTATGCCTTCCCATACCCAGAGGCATCCGACTGGGGGTCAAAACCCAGACAACCGCTTCTAACTCGTGGAACACACGTCTCGTAGAATGTCTTCATCGTCTTCGACGTCGTCTTCTGTTTGCTTGTTGTTAAAAATAGAGCAAACGGTGAGTACACGTATGTACTCGCAAGACTTTAGTGTATGGAAATATTAATATAGATGCAGGCTATAGCAAAGAATACAAGTTTCTACACTAAGTCTATTTTGAGCACAAAGCAAGATTTAGTTGCAATAACATAATAGATTCTAAATCATTCGCAATTTGTAAAGCAATTGCAAAGAGATTGTTTTAATCAAACAATAAACATAAACATTTGTTCATAAACCAAATTTTCCCGACTATTCCCTTCCTACAAACCGACAACCGAACTAACCCATCAACCAAATCCATTTTCCAAAACTGACTTCCGACCAAACCCATTAACCTATTCAACACCCATCCAAGTTCCAACCAAAACCGATACCATAACCAAACCAAGACCAGACCAGAACCAACACCAGAAATTCTATACTTGACAATACTTCCCAAGCTGCTCATAACCGTGAGCACGGCTAATCGATTAGTTTATTTATATCTCTGCAGAGATTGTACACTTTACTCACATGACACATTCTAGCAATCATGTCAACCATGTCATGCGATACTCAACATACCCGTTTTGCTAGACTGTGACGAGACCTTTCGATAGGTTAGGAATTAAACCTTGCACCAGCTCGGTAATGTGCATCCCTAGCTACGGTCCCAAGAGGATGTCCACTAGTGGTCCCTACGGGCTCCCACTAGCTTTACGGGCCATACCTCCCCATAGTAGGCATTACCGTTGTATTGGGCAAACTCCCCCTCGATGCCTCAACGAGGGAGTCCCTAGAACACACCAACACAACAGATGTGTCCAACTCTCCTGCCACCTAATGATGCAAGACCAAAATCCTTTCCAATGTACTAGGCCAAGGCCATCCCATATTGGCACATGTGGTCGTACTATTTGACTCAGTAATAGCATCAAGTTCAGTCCTTAGGGTGACTCGGGCGAGATCTTCCAACCCACTTGCTATGGCCATAGAGGATCAACTTTAGCGGCCCCACGGAGCACACACTAGCCCAAAACCTCCCCATAACAAGGTAACCAACCGAAACAAAAACCATTCCAAAACAAGCCTCCTGGCTTGAAATCCAATCCATCCAATCCAAGTCCGGACCACCCAGACCATTCCAAACCAACCAATCGGACCAATCCGACCAAACCAAGCCAAATTCTGAACCACCAATCACCAAACATCTCGCCCGTGTCTAAATACTCCTTTTCTATTTTCCAATAACACCAATCCAACCATTTCCACAACCAATACTCAACTCCGAACCATTAACCAAATCCAACCAAACCGACCAATTTCCAAGAAGAGTTGTAGTTGATTGTGTCGTGACATCATACAGTACATTCTACAGCATAACTAAGCATATGCAGATACTTCTTGTTATTACCCATTTGATATTTATTTCCATGTCTAAGTTTTTAGTCTATGGTTCAACAAGGTTCACAAATCAATTAAAATTAAGGAAATCCACCAATTCTAGGTTTAACTACCAAAGCCCACAACTAGCATCTTTATCCAACATACACTCATGCATAATAGTTTTGGCAATTCAAAATAGAATTTGCAATTATAGGATCAAGATGCTCAAAGGAGGTGCTTGCCTTTTTGCTCTTTAACAAGGCCCGACTTTGAAGCGAAGTCCGGATCATCGTCTACGAAATAGCCAACGCCTAAAGAAAAGCGATAAGAACGATTAATAACAAATCAAACAAGGCAATTAAGAACCAACTATAAAAGCAAATAGAATCGGGAAATCTAGGATCAAAAGACTCGAAAAGGGTTTAACTTTTCAGCTCACGTCGGCAATATCGACACACAATACCCGGTAGTACTGTCCAATCAGCAAGACCGACCTTATGACAGTACCGCCGACTTCCAGTAGTACTGTACTCTCGGGACGATAATGTCGACGGCCAAGAACTAACACGAGGCGCTTGGAAAAATACTACTGGAGTGTAGCTCACAGCACCACCGCACATGCAGCAGTACCAGCCCCAATCCCCTGGTAGGGTCGGAGTTCCAAAGGCCACAATTAGCGCACTCTAGAAAAATAGTTATCGGAGTGTGGCACATAGTATTACCAATAGAGTGGTAATACTGGCCCCAAACACCAGTAGCACCGCTGCTCCAGAGGCCAAATGCAACACACTTTGGGAAAAAGGCCACCAACAACGTTAACCACGATGGTACCGCTCAAATAGATGTACCAGGGTGCCCTCATGTTAATGTAACACCCCAATTTTTGCTTTTCATGTATCTAAATAAGATTTGGCACTTTTGTGAATTTTTGGAATTTTTCTGGGATTTATTTGGATTTATTTGGAATTTATTCCCTTTTTAAATAATTAAAGAATTTAATTTTGCAAATAAAATTTTATTGGAAATATTTTATTTGAGTCCAAAATGTTCCAAAATATTTTCTAGAATTTTTCTGGAATTTTTCTGAGTGTTTTCCTATTTTTAATGAATTAAATGAATTTCTGGGAAATTAATTTGATTATTTAATCGCTGGAAAAACCCAAACCGGGTTTCACTGTTCATCTGACCGAACCCGAGTCCAAGTCAGACTCGAGTCCGACCCGGACCCGACCGCGCCCAGCCGTCTCGGTCGAACCGCATCACCGAGCCCTAACGCGCGTGACCGTTGGATCATGATCCAACGGCCACGATCGCGCCACGTCGCATGAGCCCGAGCCCGACCGAGCTAGCCAAGTCGCCGAGCCCAAACCCCTCAACCGTCGGATCTTGATCCGACGATCCACGTTGAGCCACGTCACCGAATCTGAATTGGATTCGGATTCCGCCGTCGTAACCGGGTGGACCTCGGTCTCCGTGCAATACACGGAAGCCAAGGCCCCTATTTAAGGCGTCGCCGCCGCCACCGGGTAGCCAACTCCCGTGCGCACCCGTAGCCCCAGCCCACGTCACCTGAGCCATCGCTGTTCGCCCGCTAGAGCTCGCCGTAGTTGCGCTAGGTTTCCGCCGCGGTTATTCGTCGATTCCGCCGCCGTCCGCCGTCCTCCGCCGCCGTTGAGCCCAGATCCGGGACTGCAAGGACAAGCCGCGTCGGAGGGTACCTTTCACTTCGCCGGAATCGCGCTCAAACGCCATCAGGCGTGTCGTCGTCCTCGTTTCCGGTCTGCAAGCGCCGCCGCAAGCCATCGCCGTCGCTCGAACTCCACCAACCGTCCGATCCAGATCGGAGTGCCCAGATTCGTCCACGTCACCACGGTAAAAATCCCACGTTGTAATTTCTAGATCTATTTCCAACCATTGGATCTGGATCCAACGGTTTAGATCGTGCCACGTAGCCGTAACTACACCGTGCTAGGATAGATCTCAGCCGTTAGATCTAGATCGTACGGCTAGCGTTAACCCACGTTATAGCGTTAGATTATATCTTGACCATCCGATCAAGATCGAACGGTTTGGGTCAGCCGAGTAGTTTTCCTATTGCGTTAAGCCAGATCCGATCTGGGCCATTGATTTTCAAATCAACGGCCGAGATCTAGCCACGTGGCTAGGAGACTGACCGTCGCGATCAGCGCGGTCACTCCGGTCGCCGCTGACGTCAGCCGTGACGTCACGTGGGGCCCGCGTGTCAGCGACTCAGCCGAACCGCACCATGACGTCACCGCTGACGTCACGGTGGGGCCCAGCTGTCAGCCGTCCCTCAGCCGAGCGTGATGACGTCACCGCTGACGTCATCCGATGGGGCCCACATGTTAGTGAGACATGTATTCGTGGACCGGGTCCACGGTGGACCCAAACCCAACCGTGGACCACGTCCATAGACCGGCTGACGCAATAAATCGATGTTTTAATAGAAAAATAATTCGATGGAAAATCAAAATCCATGCTGACGTCATTATTCGGTTTTTCCGTATAAAAATAAATGAACTAATTTGGATTATTGATTTATTTGAATTTTGAAACTTCAAACGCTTATAGCATTTGCAATTTAACTCCGATTTGAGTGATTCAAATTTCTAAATTTGTATAAAATTGAGATCTACCTAATGATGAATTTTATTTAATTTTTGGACCAAAGTTTTTCTCTGTAATATTATTTAATTAATTATTTAAACTTTAAACGCTTGTAACTTTTGCGTTTCGACTCCGATTTCGCCGATTCAAATTTCTAAAAAATCATAAAATTATGCTCTCTCTCTTTATGGACTTCATTTGGATGTTTGGATACTTTTTGTCTACTGTTTTATTCATTTATTTCTATTTGCACGCGTTACGAGTAGACGTTGAAGTGCCCGAAGGCTTCGAAGGTGAAGTGTTGACCCAGGAGCCACCTCAGGACCAAGATCAAGTATTCTTTGAAGGCAAGTTGTGCTTTGACCATGTTGATCCCATTTTGAAATTAATTTGATTTAAATTATTGCATGCTAGTTCAATTATAAAATGCTTTAATTAATTTTGGGAGATAGTTAATTGCCTAGCTGCTGTATGCCACCTTGACATAGATAATTGAATGCCATGAACCCCTAGTCACCCTAGTTGAGGATTAAGTAGTTGGACATTATCAAATTGCCAACATGGGTAATTAGACCGTTATAGTATATTGCTTAGACCTGCTACGTGCTTATGACATGATTTTGGACAATCAAATGTTAATATTGACTTAATGATATATTGAACCTGTTTTGGAAAGGTATCATGTGTTGTGATGTTGATGGCACGTGGTGCATGGTAATCAACTGGGGGTTTGATAAATAGTTTTCGACCGGGGCATGTGGCAAGAATGACCGGGTGGGCCAGTGGTGGCATCGGGAGCGTTGGTTTGGTTCTTCGGGTAGACTTGCCCTGGTCAACATAAGGACTTAACCTTACAAGCCTTTGAACTGAGTTAATCGTGCAACCACATGTCTGTAATGGGACGGACCTAGTTGAGTAAGTTACTAATAACTTGCATGTGATACCTCGGGTGTCAACTACACCCTTTGTGTAGCTTGAAAGGGGAGCGTACCAATGCGATGGCATGGTACCCGTCCAACGGTATGTCGGTCCCATACTTCGCCTTTGTTAAGGGAAGGGATGGTGTATGGCAAAAACCGGAAAGGTTCACTTGTGTAGTTAGCTGTTTCCGAAAGGCTTTGTTACGATCACTCGCATTTGTGTTGTTTGGCTGTATCTTGTGGGTAAAGTGCATAACCTCTGCAGAGTGTAAAATCTATTCAGATAGCCGTGTCTGCGGTATTGGACATTGCTTGGGGATTACAGTCAAGGGTTAGACTTTCTTGAAAATAACTTGAACTTGAGAAGTTTGGTTTGGTTAAATAATGATGTTGATGGAAATGTGGATTAGGAATGGGAAAGATGTTTATTTAAACCCCTGGAAAAGTTATTGATATTACATTGTTTCTATCGCTTTCGGATCTACTTATGTTATTTGTTAAATGCTGTTACTGCAAATGAACCATGAGCTATTCCTTTGTATCAAGCCATGCATGTAGAATATTAGCTTGCATTCTGTGCATAACTTGCTGAGTACCAAGTACTCACCCTTGCCACAATACAACACCAGTTGAAGAGGAGTCTACACCAGCTTTGGAGGAGGAGCTCCAAGAGGAACCGTCTAACTAGGGAGCGAGCCCAATCAGTTGCCTGTTGTATACCGGATGGCGCCACGAAGTTATCTTATTTTTCGCTGCTATTATTTCTCTTTTATTAAACTTTCGCCCTGCGAGGCGTACTTTTGTAACTTGACCTTAAAGGTTGAGCAACCAGTTTGGTTACTATAATTAAGGTACTTTCTATTTCGTTGAGTATGATTGTGATATTTACCAATGTTGAGACTGTGTGCACTAGCGTGATCCTGGACTAGTGCTGAATACACAGAGGGTCCGGATTTGCAAATTCGGGTCCCGACAGAGGTGGTATCAGAGCCATACTGACCGTAGGCTCAACCCTTAGCTAGAATGGCCGTAGTAAGGATAAAACCTTTTTTCTAAAGCTAAAAGTTTGTCAAGATAATGAATGAATTCTCGACTTATCCCCTTCTCTCTTTTCTTACCCCCTTGCTGAATTTTTCCCTTACCCTCATCACAATTTGAAATCTATTCTTATGTGAGCATTTTGTGGCAGATGGAGGGAGAAATCAACAACGTCGATCTTAAGGTTGGCCACGCCGCAGAACTTTGGCGTATGCTGCTGTTTCTTGAAGGTTTTGAGAAGCCGCAATACCAAGTGAACGTCATCAGACAAGCGGGACTGATTAAGGCTTGTGATGTGAAGATCACGGTACATGCCAGGAAGAAGGGCAAGGGCAGCCGTCTGATATACTACACCGCCAGGAGGTCGACAATGCAGATGAGAATTCAGGAGGTATCACGACGAGCGATGCGACACATCGCCTGCATCTACGCCAGCGAGCTGGAGGGCGCGTTGTACCGCTACCATCCACACAACAACAACCTTCTTGACCCGAGGTTGATTCAGGATGAGAATGCCACGGTCACACAGCTGGCACGACTTGTCATCGCTCAGGAGGATGTGCTCGATGATACGAACCGAGAGCTACAGAAGGCTCGCGAGGAGGTCATGGTAGAGAAGAACCGATGGCGGGAGGCTCAAGAGCATGTGTCCCACCTTCTGCGAAGGATTGACGAGTTGGAGATGGCATTGTACGGACCAGGACCAGAGCCAGCACTTGAGTTACATGAGCCAGACCTGGAGGAGCCAGATCTCGAGGGGGACACTGCTTCTTCGACTACCACAGTTGCAGGGCATGGTGATTGTTTCGCGCCAATGCCACCGCACCCGCACCCAGGCAGAGGAGGTTTTCTTGATGAGTGAGCCTAGGTCTTTAGTTGGGACTCCTTCGTCGAGTCGCGTTATAGAATAAAGAGTCACTCTTAGAGGCGTTGGGTTTTCATTGCTTGCTGAGTGTGCAGTATGTGTTGCAGGCCCTTAGGCGTTGTAAGCAACCATACCGAGTTATAATTGTTTAGTTAATAAAGTTGAATTTTGAGTTACCCTTTCCTCCCTGCATAAGTTACTCTACTACTTGTCTATGCTTGCTTCCCTCTTGTCTTAAAACCCTGGAGCAATCGACAGATGGTGAACACCCGCGGAAACCTTGGAGGCAATGGGAGTGGTTCTCGCCCAGCTGGGAACCCTAATGATGGAGCATCTGCACCCCACCCAGCACCGCCAGTTGACATGCAGAACTTTGGAGATTTTCTTGCTGCACAAACCCAGCTGATGCATGCCATGATGCAACAGATGCAGCAGGTCACTGCTCAGGCCACCGCTAACCAAGCAAATCAGGGGCAACGACAGGGAGCAAAGTTGTCGGAGTTCATGAGGACTCATCCACCCACATTCTCTGGGAATGCCAATCCACTGGAGGCGGATGATTGGCTAAGGTCAATAGAAAGGAAGTTACACATTGCCCAATGCATGGGAAATGAGAAGGTGCTTTACGCATCTCATCAGTTGGAAGGGACCGCCACTGAATGGTAGGAAAACTTCTGCGCCACGCGGTAGAACCCACAGGACATCACGTGGGAGGAGTTTACGGCTGCGTTTCGTCAGTATCACGTGCCTGAAGGAATAATGGACCTTAATAAGGAAGAGTTCAGGGCATTGAAGCAAGGTAATCAACCGGTGTCAGAATATCTGAACAAGTTCACACAGCTTGCACGCTACGCACCTGAAGACGTAGCGACAGATAAGGCCAGACAGTCTCTCTTCATGAAGGGACTCAACTCAGGACTGCAGGTGGGACTGATCACCCACACCTTTCTAGATTTCCAGGAGCTTGTGAACAAAGGGCTTATTCTTGAGGACAAGCGCAAGGAACTGGATGAGAACAGGAAGCGCAGAATGCAGCAGCAAGGATCACGTCAGGGAGCGCAGCAGCGTCTGCGGGTTGCGCCAAATCAGTTTTTCAGATTCCAACCGCAGAATGCGGCAAGAACACCGTCGCCAGCACCAAGGCCTGTTAATCAGAATTTCCAGACTCCAGCCCCAGCCAGGAACGCTGCTACAAGCAACCAGCAGGGCACAGTGAGGCGTTGCTATACATGCAATGAGCCAGGGCATTTCTCCAACAATTGCCCCAAGAAGACAGCTGGAGTGACCCCAATTCGCTTCAACTTGGGCTCCACACCAGCCAGGACCCCAACCCCAGGAGCAAACCGCAGAGCAGCACAGCCAGGAGCCGCACCCCAGACCGTGGTGAGAGGCAGAGTCAATCACGTGACCGCAGATGCACTCCAGAATGCCACGGACGTCATACTGGTTAAGATACTTGTCAACTCAGTACCTGCAATAGTTTTTTTTTACTCTGGAGCTTCGCATTCGTTTGTTTCCCGAGATTTTGTTTCTAAGAATGATTTGGAGATTGTGGATCTTAAGTGCATGCTTATAGTTCAAACCCCTGGGTCAGAACTCCGATATCAAGTAGGATGTTCTGGGTGAGAATATTAATAGATGGGGTAGAGTTCTTAGCGAACCTTATTATATTGGGAACCCAGACCCTAGATGTTATTTTGGGAATGGACTGGTTATCCAAACACAAGGCCGTGTTAGACTATGGACGAAGAGTCATATCAGTTGAGAGCCCGTGTGGAAGAAAAGTGGAATTTCAAACGACTGCCGTTAGAGATGGACAGCTGATGGTTAACAAACAAGAAAGGCAATCAGCATAGAGGATGTCTCGATGGTGAATGAGTATCCAGATGTTTTTCCGAAGATCTACCTGGTATCTTTGCCCGACAGAGACATAGAGTTTGTGATAGAGCTTGTACTGCACAGCCGATAGCAAAGAGACCATATCGGAAGTCCACAGAAGAATTGGTGGAGATGAAGAAACAGCTTGAAGAGTTGATGGAGAAAGGATTCATCAGACCGAGTTCGTCGCCATGGGGAGCGCCAGTTCTGTTCGTCAAGAAGAAGGATGGGAGTTTCAGGATGTGCATTGACTACCGTGCACTCAATGAAGTCACCGTGAAGAATAAGTACCCGCTACCCAGGATCGATGACCTGTTTGACCAGCTAAGAGGAGCCGGAGTTTTCTCCAAGATTGATCTGAGATCGGGATACCACCAGCTGAAGATCCGATCGGAAGATATTCCGAAGACCGCATTCTCGTCAAGATATGGACATTACGAGTTTACTGTTATGTCCTTCGGTCTGACAAATGCGCCAGCTTACTTCATGAACATGATGAACAAGGTTTTCATGGAGTACTTGGATAAATTTGTCGTCGTGTTCATAGATGACATTCTCATCTACTCCAAGACGAAGGAAGAACATGCAGAGCACCTGAGGCGAGTTTTGGAGAAGCTGAGGGAACAGCAACTCTTCGCCAAGTTCAGCAAGTGCGATTTTTGGAAAGGCAAGGTAGAATTCTTTGGACATGTAATGACCGTAGAAGGAGTTGCTGTAGATCCAAGCAAGGTAGAAGCTGTGTTACATTGGCAGCAGCCGAAGACCATGACCCAGATTCGTAGTTTCCTTGGAATGGCAGGTTACTACCGCCGCTTCATTGAAGGCTTTTCGACGATTGCGAGACCCCTTACGCAATTGTTGAAAAAGGAGAAGAAGTTTTCCTGGACGCCAGAGTGCGAGAAGGGTTTTCAAGAGTTGAAGAAGCGATTGACATCAGCACCAGTGTTAGTTCTACCAGACGTCAATCAAAGCTTTGATATTTACTGTGATGCATCGCGCCAAGGACTTGGATGTGTGCTGATGCAGAACGGGAAGGTCGTCGCATATGCATCAAGGCAGCTGAGGCCGCATGAGGAGAATTATCCGACGCATGACCTAGAGTTAGCTGCCGTAGTGCATGCTTTGAAGTTGTGGCGTCATTATTTGATTGGGAACAGATGTGAAGTGTATACGGATCATAAGAGTCTTAAGTACATATTCACCCAATCAGACTTGAACATGAGGCAGAGGAGATGGTTGGAACTGATCAAGGATTATAATGTGGGAATCCATTACCATCCCGGGAAGGCCAATGTGGTGGCCGATGCCTTGAGTAGGAAGAGCCATACTGTGAACATGTTGATAGCCGCGAGTCAGGAAGAGCTATGCAAGGATTTCCAGAGGATGCAGATTGAAGTGGTCCCAGAAGGATTCTTGGCCGCATTAGAATTGAAGCCTACCCTGGAGGATCAGATCCGAGAAGGACAAAAGGATGATGACAAGATCCGCAGGATTAAGTCCAAGATGGATGAAGGCAAGGCAAAAGACTTCAAGCTGGATGAGCAAGGCACGTTGTGGATGGAGGATCGAATTTGTGTGCCGAACAAGATGGAGCTGAAGCAGTTGATCCTAGAGGAAGCCCATGACTCAAAGTATTCAATTCACCCTGGAAGTGCTAAGATGTATCAGGATTTGAAGGAAAGATTCTGGTGGCCAAGCATGAAGCGTGAAGTTGCCGAGCATGTTGCATTATGCGACATATGCCAGAGAGTCAAGGCAATGCATCAGAGACCCGCAGGATTGCTGCAGCCGTTAAGGATACCTGAGTGGAAGTGGGAGGAAATCGGAATGGACTTCATTACCGGTTTGCCGAAAACTCAGGGTGGATATGACTCCATATGGGTTATAGTAGATCGCTTGACTAAGGTCGCCCATTTTATCCCGGTAAAGACCACTTACTCGGGAGATAAGTTAGCAGAATTGTACATGACCAGGATCGTCTGTTTGCATGGAGTGCCGAAGAAGATTGTATCGGACCGAGGTACCCAGTTTACCTCGAGATTCTGGAATAAGCTGCATGAAGCCATGGGGACCCGTTTGAACTTTAGTACAGCGTATCATCCGCAGGCGGATGGACAGACCAAAAGAGTTAATCAGATATTGGAGGATATGTTAAGAGCGTGTGCATTGGCTTATGCTACCTCTTGGGATAAAAGTCTGCCGTATGTTGAGTTCAGCTACAACAATAGCTATCAAGCAAGTTTGCAAATGTCACCATTTGAGGCACTATACGGTCGACCTTGTCGGACACCGTTGAACTGGAATGAGACAAGTGAACGCCGTGTCTTTGGGCCGGACATTCTTCAAGAAGCCGAAGAGCAGATTGCCATGATCCGGGAAAGGCTGAAGATAGCACAGTCAAGGAAGAAAAGCTACGCCGATAACCGTCGCCGAGACTTGAGCTTTGAACCAGAGGATTTCGTGTACCTTAGGGTTACACCTCTCAAGGGAGTTAAGAGATTCCATGCTAAAGGAAAACTCGCGCCGCGATATGTTGGGCCATTCAAGGTTCTCAGCCGTAGAGGTGAAGTTGCATATCAGCTAGAGTTGCCGCAGTCGTTGGCAGGGGTACATGACGTGTTCCACGTGTCCCAGTTGAAGAAGTGTCTTCGAGTACCAGACGAGCAGACACCGTTAGAGTCGATAGAACTGCGAGAGGATCTCACTTACAAGGAACACCCCGTCAAGATTTTGGACACCATGGATCGAGAGACGAGAAACAAGTCAACCCGTTTCTGCAGAGTTCAATGGAGCAACCATGCAGAGAGTGAAGGAACTTGGGAGCGCGAGGAGGATTTGAAGAAAGAATTTCCAAACCTATTCTTTAGTAAGACCTGAATCTTGGGGATGAGATTCTGTTAAGGGGGGAGGTTTGTAACACCCCAATTTTTGCTTTTCATGTATTTAAATAAGATTTGGCACTTTTGTGAATTTTTGGAATTTTTCTGGGATTTATTTGGAATTTATTTGAATTTATTCCCTTTTCAAATAATTAAAGAATTTAATTTTGCAAATTAAATTTTGTTGGAAATATTTTATTTGAGTCCAAAATGTTCCAAAATATTTTCTAGAATTTTTCTGAGTGTTTTCCTATTTTTAATGAATTAAATGAATTTCTGGGAAATTAATTTGATTATTTAATCGCTGGAAAAACCCAAACCGGGTTTCACTGTTCATCCGATCGACCAGTGCGAGTCGACTCGAGTCCGACCTGCATCCGACCGCTTGACCATCTCGGTCGAACCTCGTCACCGAGCCCTAACGCGCGTGACCGTTGGATCGTGATCCAACGGCCACGATCGCGCCACGTCGCCCGAGCCCGAGCCCGACCGAGCCAGCCAAGTCGCCGAGCCGGACCCGAGCCCAAACCCCTCAACCGTCGGATCTTGATCCGATGATCCACGTTGAGCCACGTCACCGAATCCGAATCCGAATTGGATTCGGATTCCGCCGTCGTAACCGGGTGGACCTCGGTCTCCGCGCAATACACAGAAGCCGAGGCCCCTATTTAAGGCGCCGCTGCCACCACCGGGTAGCCGACTCCCGTGCGCACCCGTAGCCCTAGCCCACGTCACCTGAGCCGCCGCCGTTCGCCCGCTAGAGCTCGCCGTAGTTGCGCTAGGTTTCCGCCGCGGTTATTCGTCGATTCCGCCGCCGTCCGCCGTCCTCCGCCGCCGTTGAGCCCAGATCCGGGACCGCAAGGACAAGCCGCGTCGGAGGGTACCTTTCACTTCGCCGGAATCGCGCTCAAACGCCATTGGGCGTGTCGTCGTCCTCGTCTCCGGTCTGCAAGCACCGCCGCACGCCATCGCCATCGCTCGAACTCCACCAACCGTCCGATCCAGATCCGAGGGCCCAGATTCGTCCACGTCACCACGGTAAAAATCCCACGTTGTAATTTATAGATCTATTTCCAACCGTTGGATCTGGATCCAACGGTTTAGATCGTGCCACGTAGCCGTAACTACACCGTGCTAGGATAGATCTCAGCCGTTAGATCTAGATCGTACGGCTAGCGTTAACCCACGTTATAGCGTTAGATTAGATCTTGACCGTCCGATCAAGATCGAACGGTCCGGGTCAGCCGAGTAGTTTTCCTATTGCGTTAAGCCAGATCCGATCTGGGCCGTTGATTTTCAAATCAACGGCCGAGATCTACCCACGTGGCTAGGAGACTGACCGTCGCGGTCAACGCGGTCACTCTGGTCACCGCTGACGTCAGCCGTGACGTCACGTGGGTCCCGCGTGTCAGCGACTCAGCCGAACCGCACCATGACGTCACCGTTGACGCTACGGGGCCCACCGCCACCGCCCTCAGCCGAGCGTGATGACGTCACCGCTGACGTCATCCGATGGGGCCCACATGTCAGTGAGACATGTATTCGTGGACTGGGACTGGGTCCACGGTGGACCCAAACCGAACCGTGGACCACGTCCATGGACCGGCTGACGCAATAAATCGATTTTTTAATAGAAAAATAATTCGATGGAAAATCAAAATCCATGCTGACGTCATTATTCGGTTTTTCCGTATAAAAATAAATGAACTAATTCGGATCATTGATTTATTTGAATTTTGAAACTTCAAACGCTTATAGCATTTGCAATTTAACTCCGATTTGAGTGATTCAAATTTCTAAATTTGTATAAAATTGAGATCTACCTAATGATGAATTTTATTTAATTTTTGGACCAAAGTTTTTCTCTGTAATATTATTTAATTAATTATTTAAACTTTAAACGCTTGTAACTTTTGCGTTTCAACTCCGATTTCGTCGATTCAAATTCCTAAAAATTCATAAAATTATGCTCTCTCTGTTTATGGACTTCATTTGGATGTTTGGACACTTTTTGTCTACTATTTTATTCATTTATTTCTATTTGCACGCGTTACGAGTAGACGTTGAAGTATTCTTTGAAGGCAAGTTGTGCTTTGACCATGTTGATCCCATTTTGAAATTAATTTGATTTAAATTATTGCATGCTAGTTCAATTATAAAATGGTTTAATTAATTTTGGGAGATTAGTTAATTGCCTAGCTGTTGTATGCCACCTTGACATAGATTGAATGCCATGAACCCCTAGTCACCCTAGTTGAGGATTAAGTAGTTGGACATTATCAAATTGCCAACATGGGTAATTAGACCGTTATAGTATATTGCTTAGACCTGCTACGTGCTTATGACATGATTTTGGACAATCAAATGTTAATATTGACTTAATGATATATTGAACCTGTTTTGGAAAGGTATAATGTGTTGTGATGTTGATGGCACGTGGTGCATGGTAATCAACTGGGGGTTTGATAAATAGTTTTCGACCGGGGCATGTGGCAAGAATGACCGGGTGGGCCAGTGGTGGCATCGGGAGCATTGGTTTGGTTCTTTGGGTAGTCTTGCCCTGGTCAACATAAGGACTTAACCTTGCAAGCCTTTGAACTGAGTTAATCGTGCAACCACATGTCCGTAATGGGACGGGCCTAGTTGAGTAAGTTACTAATAACTTGCATGTGATACCTCGGGTGTCAACTACACCCTTTGTGTAGCTTGAAAGGGGAGCGTACCAATGCGATGGCATGGTACCCGTCCAATGGTATGTCGGTCCCATACTTCGCCTTTGTTAAGGGAAGGGATGGAGTATGGCAAAAACAGGAAATGTTCACTTGTGTAGTTAGCCGTTTCCGAAAGGCTTTGTTACGATCACTCGCCTTTGTGGTGTTTGGCTGTATCTTGTGGGTAAAGTGCATAACCTCTGCAGAGTGTAAAATCTATTCGAATAGCCGTGTCCGCGGTATTGGACATTGCTCGAGGATTACAGTCAAGGGTTAGACTTTCTTGAAAATAACTTGAACTTGAGAGGTTTGGTTTGGTTAAATAATGATGTTGATGGAAATGTGGATTAGGAATGGGAAAGATGTTTATTTAAACCCCTGGAAAAGTTATTGATATTACACTGTTTCTATCGCTTCCGAATCTACCTATGTTATTTGTTAAATGCTGTTACTGCAAATGAACCATGAGCTATTCCTTTGTATCAAGCCATGCATGTAGAATATTAGCTTGCATTCTGTGCATAACTTGCTGAGTACCAAGTACTCACCCTTGCCACAATACAACACCAGTTGAAGAGGAGTCTACACCAACTTTGGAGGAGGAGCTCCAAGAGGAACCGTCTAACTAGGGAGCGAGCCCAGTCAGTTGCTTGTGGTATACTGGATGGCGCCACGAAGTTATCTTATTTTTCGCTGCTATTATTTCTCTTTTATTAAACTTCCGCCCTGCGAAGCGTACTTTTGTAACTTGACCTTAAAGGTTGAGCAACCAGTTTGGTTACTATAATTAAGGTACTTTCTATTTCGTTGAGTATGATTATGATATTTCCCAATGTTGAGACTGTGTGCACTAGCGTTGTAACACCCCAAAATTTTGCTTTTCTTAAATTCATGTGTGATTTGGCACTTTGGTGAATTTTTGGAATTTTCTGGAATTTATTTGGATTTATTTGGAATTTATTTGAATTTATTCCATTTTGAAATAATTAAAGAATTAAACTTTACAAATAAAATTTTGTTGGAAATATTTTATTTGAGTCCAAAATGTTCCAAAATATTTTCCAGAATTTTTCTGAGTCTTTTGCTATTTTTAATGAATTAAATGAATTTCTGGAAATTATTTTAATTATTAAATCGCTGGAAAATCAATCGGGTCGAGTAGATCGTTTATCCGATCGAAGTCGGAACCCGAAGTCGGACTCGAGTCCGACGAGCCGCTTGACTCGATCGAACCAACCTCGACCAGATGGATCCAACCGCTGGATCAAGATCCAACGGCCAGGATCAATCCGCTAGGCACGCCGCCGCCGAGCCAATCTCGGCCGTCGATCGCACCACGTGGACGGGCGTGCGTCCGTCGCCTCGCCAGATCCGGACGGACTCCGCCGCCATGCGCTCCGCCGCGGAAACCGAGCGAATCTCGACGTCCGCGCCGGTATTTAAGGCGTGGATCGTTGCCCGAGGTTCGCCTGACCCGTGCGCATCGTTTTCCCCAACTCCCGGAGCCCTATCCGCCGCCGTCACCTTGCAATTGCTCGCCGGAGTCCTCTCTCTCCCCGCCGCGGTTGTTGCCTCGTCCCGCCGCCGTCCGCCGTCTTCCGCCGAGTTGGAGCCCAGTTCCGAGACCCTCAGGCCAAGGCGCACCCGAAGGGAGGACTCATCTCGCCGGAGAGGCCCCGCAGCGCCGTCGGCTTGGTCACCGTCCCTCGGCCTGGTGAGCTCAAGGCCAAGTTGCCATCGCCGCCGAAGCTCGCACAACCGTTGGATCAAGATCCGACCGTCACGGTGAGCCCATGTTCTCCCCCAAACCCTAGAATCCAGATTAGATCTGGACCGTTGGATCAAGATCCAACGGCCCACGATCGGCCACGTCGCCCGTACTATGGATAACGTTACGGGTTAGGATCGTTTCCAACCATTGGATCAAGATCCAACGGCTCAGATTGACTGCGTTCACCCCAAACGCGTGAAGGATAGATCCAATCTGGGCCGTTGATTTTCAAATCAACGGCCGAGATTGTGCCACGTGTACTCAAGCCACGCCACGCGCGTGTGAGCGCGTGTCTCTGACACGCGGGGCCCGCGTGTCAGCGGGACAACCGAACCGCACCATGACGTCACCGCTGACGTTACGGTGGGGCCCGCATGTCAGCGACATGTGGAGTCGTGGACCGAGTCCACGGTAGACCCGAGCCGAGCGTGGACCGAGTCCATGGACCGGCTGATGTCAGCAGACCAATCAGAGGCTGCCACGTGTCCAGGCTGACGCAATAATTAATTTCCAAAAAGAAAATGATTTATTAATTCGAAATAATGATTTCAGATGTTGATTCAAACTTCAAACGCTTATAACTTTTGCGTTTCAACTCCGATTTGAGTGATTCAAATTTCTAAATTTGTATAAAATTGAGATCTACCTAAATATGAATTTTATTTAATTTTTGGACTAAAGTTTTTCTCTATAAAATTATTTAATTGATTATTTAAACTTTAAATAATCATAACTTTTGCATTTTAACTCCGATTTGAACGATTCCAGTTTCTAAAAATTCATAAAATTATGTTCTCTTTGTTTATGGATTTTATTTGGATGTTTGGACACTGTTTGCCTATTGTTTATTCGTGTATTGCTATTTGCACGCTTTACGAGTAGACGTTGAAGTGCCGGAAGGATTCGAAGGAGAAGTATTGACTCAGGATCCAACTCAAGACCAAGAACAAGTACTTTTTGAAGGCAAGTTGTGCTTTGACCATGTTGATCCTATTTTGAAATCTGTTTTGATTTAACCTATTGCATGCTAGTTCAATTAGAAAAATACTTTATTTAAATATGGGGGATTAGATAAATACCAATTTGCTGTATGACACCTTGATTATTAAGTATGTGCCATGACCCCTTGTCACCCTAGTTGTGGTTTACTAGTTGGACATTATTAAATTGCCAACATGGGTTTTAGACCGTTGTAGTATACTGCTTAGACCTGCTACGTGCTCACAACATGATTTGGACAATCAAATGTTAATATTGACTTAATGATATATTGAACCTGTTTTGGAAAGGTATCATGTGATGTTGATGGCATGTGGTGCATGGTAATCAACTGGGGTTTGATAAATAGTTTTTCGACCGGGGCATGTGGCAAGAATGATCAGGTGGGCCAGTTGTGGCACTGGGGATGTTGATTTGGTTCTTCGGGTAGTCTTTCCCTGGTCACCCTAAGGACTTCACCTTGCAAGCCTTTGAACTGGGTCTAACGTGCAACCACATGTCTGTAATGGGACGGACCTAGTTGACTAAGTTGCTAATAACGTACCTGTGGGACCTCAGGAGGTCAACTATACCCTTTGTGTAAGTTGTACGGGAGCGCATCTGGCCGAGGCCAGTACCCATCTAACGGTTGATTGGCCTAAACTTCGCCTTAGCTAAGGGAAGGGTTAGTGTGCAATAACCGGGAGGACCACTTGTATTGTTAGAAGTTTCAAAGACTTTGTTACAGAACTCGCCTTTGTGGTGTTTGACTGTATCTTGTGGGTAAAGTGCATAACCTCTGCAGAGTGTACAATCTATTCGAATAGCCGTGTCCGCTGGTATTGGACATCGCCGAATTACAAATCAAGGGTTAGATTTTCTCAAAAATAACTTGGATCTGAAAGATTGGGTTGGATTAATAATGATGTTAATGGAATGTGGTTTAGGATGGGAAAGATGTTTATTAAACTCCTTGAAAAGTTAATTATGCTATACTTACTGCTTTCGAATCTACTTATGTTATTTGTCAAATGCTGTTCTACTGCAAATATACCTTGAGCTATTCCTTTGTACCAAGCCATGCATGTAGTATATTAGCTTGCATTCTGTGCATGACTTGCTGAGTACCAAGTACTCACCCTTGCCACAATACAACACCAGTTGAAGAGGAGACTACACCAGCTTTGGAGGAGGAGCTCCAAGAGGAACCGTCTACTTAGGAGCGAGCCCGGTCGGTTGCTCGTGGTATATCTTTGGATGGCGCCACGAAGTTATTTGATTTTTCCGCTGCTATTATTTCTCTCTTAATAAGTTTCGCCCTGCGAGGCGTACATTTGTAACTTGACCATAAGGTCGAGTAACCAGTTTGACTATTTAATTAAAGTACTTTACTAGTATCGAGTGGTATGATTGTGATATTTACCGATGTTAAGACTGTGTGCACTAGCGCGTTCCTGGACTAGTGCTGAATAAACAGAGGGTCCGGATTTGCAAATTCGGGGTCCCGACAAGCGTGATCCTGGACTAGTGCTGAATACACAGAGGGTCCGGATTTGCAAATTCGGGTCCCGACAGTTAACGACTAATGAAAAGGCGAAAACTTAAAACTTCGGATCAATTGGGAAAAGAAAAGATCCCAATATAAATCCAAGAAAACTAGGACTCAACGGCCGAAAGAATACCTAACCTTTTTCCCTAAGTCCGGCAGTACCGACATCTAAATGGCGGCAGTGCCGCTCCAAGCCAGGCAGTACCAGCCCTGAAACCCGGTAGTGCCGCTCTACGGGGAACGAAATGGGGTGTGCACTGGAAAATAACTACAGGTGTACTACTCCCGGTACTACCGCTCGTGCGGCAGTACCGGCCTCACGACCCGATAGTGCCGACCGCTAGAGAATAGCGAGGGAACTATCTGGATTTTTGCTACCGGCGTTGTATTCTCGGTACTACCGCTCGGGCGGTACTACCGGACTCACAATGGCGGTAGTGCCGGATTTTCCGGGTGAGGTTTTGCAAAAAGTGGGATTTTGCGCAAATGAGTTCGGAACTTCGACGCGAAGGCATGAATAGGTTCCTGGGGGGACACTAGGGACCCATTCACACAGGTTCCATCAAGTTTCGAGCTTGTTTGCTAAACTTTTTGCTTTTTGACCTTACGAACCCCGAAAACGGCGAGAAAACGGATTTTGACACGAAAAGGGTCCAAACCCGGTTTTTGTCGTGGCAATGGAACCTCTATGGCACCGGAGATGTATCTAAACTAGTTTCGACAAGTCCAAGCTTGATTGATCGACTTTTCCCTATTTCGACCCTTCGAGCTACAAATCTCACCCGAAATCGGCTTTTGGCTCAAATCCAAACCAAACTCCGATTTTGCCGCGTGGATAGGATATCTACGGCACTAGGGACCCATACGCGTCGAACTCGTGGATTTTTGGACTTTGAAATGCGAATTTGCTCCGAATGCCCAAAATGCATGTTTTCGCGAATCGAGTCAGACGACGGACTCGCAACTAGCGTATTGATTCCATTAGCGCGTAAGGTCCTACACGACCGAAAGTTAGTATACGAACTGATGCACGACGATCGAACTTTCGGACCTCAAAAATCCTAATTAATCCCGAATTTTGATTCTGGACCTGAATCGAGTTCAAACTTGATTCTTCCATGAGAATCGAATTTCGGAGCGCGATATATATTCATGAGTCGCTCTCTCGACATTTCCGGAGCTAGGGTTTCAAAGGAAGGTTTCCAAAAATTTGAGGAACAAGTTTCTGAGGTGAATAAATCCAGCGAGGAGTAGATCAGGGTTTCCAGAACGAATCAATCGTGCAAAAGAATTCTTCTAACCCTATTCTAGATCTAGCAACTCGACAAATCATCGATCTACTACTCGATCTAGGTTTTCTAGGGTTAAAACCAAGGGGAAAAGAAAGAAAAAGATAAAGAGGAGGCTAGGGTTTGCATCCAACCTTAGGGTCTAAGCTCAAACTCGAATCCACCGCTTGAGGATTCTCCTTGGGACTTGATGAAGATCCTCCACGCCTTGTAGCTTGACCCCTAGCTGCTCCTTGAGCTCCACAACCACCATAGAAGGAGCGGGAGAGAGGGCTCACGGGGGACAGAGTGAGTGAGTGAGGGAGTGGGAGGGAGGGAGGAGGCGTGCTGGGGTATTAGAGAGGGAGGAAGGATCGAGAGAGAGTGAGGTGGCCAGTCAAACGGGTAGCAATGGTCACCCCCGACCCTTGCCCGCTCTGCTCAGCCGGCAGTACCGCCCGGGGTGGCCAGTACTGCCGCCCGGCTGGTAGTACCATGGGTAAACCTGCGGTACTGCCGCCAGCAGCTGAAAGTTTAGGGTTTTCGGCTTTTCGCAACGGCGCTTGACCAATTACTTCGGGGACTTTTGGAATAGGTTCGAGGGATCCTAATGAAGGTTTAGAAACTTAAGTTTGGGTTCTATTCTACACGATTCGAGATTTCACCCGAGATTGAGTCCAGGGCTGAAAACTCTGGGCTTAAGCGACATCGCTTGGAAATTGAGGGTTTTGACTCGAAGAAACTTAGGACGGGTTCGCAGAGCACTAAAGAAGGTTTCGAAGCTACGGTTGCAAGTCTAACTTAACCGATTTAGAGTTTTGATGAAAATCGAAACCCGAGGCTTCGAACGGGAAAAGCAATTAAATGGAGCGACAAAACACTCCGAAAACATTTAACTCCAAATTTAGATCCAGAAGTCAAATCAAAGCACAATTAAACACTCAATTAGCTTAATTAAGCCTAATTAATCTTAATTAAAACTTTAGGGTGTTACACAAGAGAATAGTGGAGATGCTAGCTTAACACTACTCGGATCAAGGAGAGCCGTTGGATAGTGGGTCTAGAAGATAGAGTAGAGGTTAAGTCTAGTTTGCTTTGATAAGCGTGCAAAACCCTTTATGTTATTGGGTTTTGGGTTAGCCCAAGAGGTGAAAGTGTGGGATCAAATCCTAGCCTTTGAGGGCTAGCTTAGGATAGAAGCAACTCATCTAAGGGCTTAGGTTGATCCATGGACACTATAAATAGAGGGGTAGGGGTAGCCTCCCCTCTTGAAGGTCTTTTGAGCTTTGCCCACTTGTGTGAGGCTTTGTAAACCTTCCAAAGAAATGAAAAATTCATTCCTCTGAATTTAATTTCTGTATTTACATTATGCCTTTACTTTACATAATTTAAATTTAGTATTTACTTTCAAGCATTTACATTTTCGTACATTTGCCTCCACTCCTTCTAAATGCTTGGGGTTCTTCTTGCCGAAGATAAGTGATTGATTGGATGAATCTTCTTTGAGATCGTCCCAATCCTCTAGGCCAACTCAGGTTCTTCTTTGCAAGAAATCGAGTTTTTGTGCTTCCAAGAAGATTTCTTTGTAGATTGAGTTTGAGTCTTTCTTTTCTAGCTTGCTGTGACATGCGAGAATGTATCCAAGTTCATCTTGATCATCAAAATATCACGAGCAAGCCTAGATCACATATTTGTTCTTTTTCTTCAACTTGATGCGATTCCTTCAAATCAAGAAAGGTCGAAACCTTGGCGTCGATTCTTCAAATCGATGGGTGGAATAAGTTTCTGACATCCTTGTGATTGCATCTACCAAGTTGCATGTAACTCGGAGCTGTATATTCAATTTTTTATCAACTTTGCTTTTGAGTTCGTGCTGTTTCAGCATTCTATTCTTGAGTCCGGCACTATCACCCCTGACGAGCGGTAGTACCGGTGGTCCGGCACTACTGCTCATTTGCCTGCGGTAGTACCGGTCTCAGCAGAGTTTGCTGATTTTTGTTCTTTGGGTTGAATCATTTCAAAGTGAGGCTCTAGTCTCTTGTGTGCTTGTTTAGGATGTGTGAATTTTTTTCATTTGGGATCATTCACCCCCACTTTGATCGCCATTCCGATCTTTCAAGTAGCATGATAATAATAGCTATTAAGACATAAAGATAGCTCATGTATTTCAAATATTTTTGCATGGCAAAAGACAATAAAAAGTGGCCTATAACTTGCAATATAACTCAAGTTAATTAACTATTTGCTCTTAGATATCGATCGCTCGAATTAACAGACCTCCTCACCACTAGGGACACAATCACATACTAGTTTGTGACAATCTTTCTATACAGTCTTAACACTTTTAGAATTAAAACTTGCCAAAATTAATATATTTCAATATCAATTTAGTTGATCACTCTAACAGTTCATACATATCATATACTATACTTGTTTTATATTAACATCTATGAATATTTCAAGTGATAAAAAAGCATGTATTTAGAAGGTTAATCAACTGTAGATACTAGATATATTGAACTTAATTTCGAACAAGTGGAATAAAATTGTGCTGGACAAGTAAATTAACTAGGCAAGAATCAATTATAATGTCTGAATAGTAAACTAACTTATTGTCACAAATTATATCACAAAGCCAAATCCTAGCCACTCTAACATGCAAGTTTCCCAAGACAGATAAATGTCTAGCCCCTTTGCACAATGTATATAAAATGACAAAAGATCAAATATACTCACATAGTGCCAAATCATGGGTCAATGAAACAAGCAAGGCTCGTCAAAGACACTGTCCCGTAAAACAATATTGCTGTTGTACTGTCACCGATCACCGGTAAAGCTTTCGGAGATACAATGCCACATACCACCACATAAAACAATTCACCGAGTAGTCCCGATATGCAACCAAACACTACTACAAAAAGACTTATATTAGACGCCTTATCACAGACGGTTTTGATAAACCGTCTATGATGAAGAACATCACAGACGGTTCTATATTGCAACCGTCAACAATAACATCACATACGGTTTCTAAGTAGAACCGTCTGTGATAGAAGCAATAATACAGACGGTTTCTAAATAGAACCGTCTGTGATGACTCCTGTAGCCATCACAGACGGTTCTATTTAGCAACCGTCTGTGATATAGCAAGGTTAACCGAAATCCTAAAGGGTTGTGGCCGTTGGATCTCGTGTGCGGTCTGGATTAGATCGAGTGCGATTGCATCTAGTTTGTTCATCATGACACATGTACGCTCAAGATTGCTTCATCTTTGTGAGGCCGCCGTCATCTCATACATGGATTCCTCCGTCATGACGGTTGAGATTCCGGATCTTGCGTGGTTGTTGATGTCTTTAAAAGGATGATCGGCACCCTGCCCAAGGTTCACCAGATCAGCGCGCACCTCCTTGCCTATGTGGATTCTTCCGACACACCGTCGTGAGAGAGATTGAGCTCGCCATGGTTATGGTTGCTGCTGCCATGTTCAAGAGCTCAAAATTCGACGTCCGTTGATCCTCCGTCGACGTCGTGGGCACTAGTGGACTCACTGCGTGAAGTTGTCTTTTATCAACCCATCCGAAGTCACTGAAAAAGCCGTGAAGACCGCCGGGCTCGTCGTCTATTCCAAGTCCAGTGAGGTCTCGCCGTAACGCGCACTAACCTTAGTTCTTAACCTTTGCCGTCCGATCTCTAGCGACGTTGTCTCCGTCATCAACCATTAGATCTTGAGCGTATGGCCTAGATTCCGCCACGCGTCGTGTCCTCAGCTAGCTGCGAATCATTTCTTGCATCAACTGTGAGATGTGACTAATTAGCTGGGTCTTGTTATGATCTTCTTAGTCACATGTCAATGGGTATGTGTAATGATCGACAGTGTAAGATTGATCATATTATGTGGGTAAAGTGTATAACATCTGCAAAGTGTGTCAAACATATTCAAATAGCCGTGACCGTAGTATTAGACAATGCTTAAGAATTACAGTCAATAGTTAGATATTAAAAAATAAAACTTGAAAAGGGAAGGCTGTGTGCCAATATTAATGATAAATTTGGTTTAGCCTGTGTGCCAATGCACATTGGAAAGATAAATGGGAAAATTATTTAGTAGTAGAAATTGTTTTACAATCATTTTAATTTACTTATGTTAATCCTTTAAAATGTTGCTTTATACAAAATAATCATGTCTGCCATTCACTTGGAATAAACCATGCATGTAGTATAATATATTTGCATTCTGTGCAGAGCTTGTGGCGTGCTTTATGTATTCACCCTTTTGCAACACCTAACTCACCAATTAAGGAGGAGTCTACAACAGCTGTCTTGAGGAGGAGTTTTAGGAGAAGACAGTTAAATAGAGTGCAAACTTTGTCAGTTGTATATGGTAAATTGATAGGTTACTGCGAGTCTTCTTTTCCGCTATAGTTCTTTTTATTTCTTAGTCTATTCCTTGCGATACATATTATTGTAAGTTGACCATAAAGTCGTCCAAACAGGTTATATTAGTAGATGAAGTAATTTATAGTATTTTGGTTGTGTATAATTGTAGTATTTTGTCTATATTAAAACTGTGTGTACTATCGTAATTTTGAACAATTACTGAATACATGTACGTAGTACAGCCTTATGATCTTGCATGTGGAGCCTAGCTTTGCGAAGAAGAGCCTTCACATCGTATGGTTGACTAGAAAGGTCAGCGCGGTGCACGCCGCGCACGCGACTGATTATAACTTCGAAATTTTTTGAAGATTTTTTTTGAGAAAAAACGGGCTGAAACGTACTCTATGAATCTTCAGATGGTCTTTTGGAGCGCTATTTTTGATCGAGACGGAAAAATGGACCAATGCGCGCATTTTTCGAATCCTCGAACGATTTTTTTTGCAATTTTTCAGCGAAACCTTTTTTTGGGGGGCTTTCTTTACGCTTTTTAAATAAAAAAGTTTTTTATGAAAAATATCAAGGCATATATTTTTTTGGATTTTTTGAGTTTTTTCGCGATTTTTCGGAGGTTTTTCATGCCAAGGAAGGGCCTTTTCTTTAAAAAAAAAAGGACCTAAATGCAATTTTCGGAACCTACAGGGCTTTTTCGCAAAAAAACCGCGGTGCCACGCGGCGAGCACAGGCGACGCAGAGGGCCCGCCACGTGTCGCGAGGGGAAAATGCGCGGGCGCGAGCGGCCGTGGGGATCGAACCCACGCCCACAGCGACGGAGCGAACGATGTTACCGCTGCGCCGCGCGTCCCGCTCAGTCGAGGAAATGGCGCGCGAGCCCGTTTTATGTTGTGGTTCGACGCGGGGCGACGTAGAGCGATCTCAGCTGTTCCTTCACGCGATCGGACGGCCGGGAACACGAGGCGACGTGGCCACGGTGAGGGAGCCGGAACTCTTCCGGCTTTGTTTTATGGAGTATTCGTTCCGTGTATGAGCGAAAACTAGATTTTTATTATATCTTTCAAAGGTACCAACATTTATATTAGAATAGTATTAAGATATACTCAAAATTTAAAGAGCCACGAACATCTTGATCTCATTCAGGATAGGATTCTCGTATAGTCCCCACAGGCGAGGATCACACGATTAAGGCATCGAACGGTGGCTAAAAATGGGATGAACAGTATTGCTACAATACTATAAACAGTATTTTCGCATAAAAAAAATCGGTACAATAATTTTAACCAATCCGAATCGTCCATGTTTGATTGAATGGTCCGTAAAAACTGCTTAAATTGCACGGGACTGCATCGAAACCTGTTCTCTCGTTCAGCATTAAACGTGGTAAAGTTTTATGAATCGAATCCTGAAAAGGTCGCTAGCTTCTGTTGTATTGCGTGTGCCGATCGCGTTTGCATGCATGCGTCAGGGGACTCGATCAGCAGGTGTATATATTGTCTCAAAGTAGAATCAGATTCGGTCTAGGTAGCAAAATAGAGGCGATCGAGCGAAAGACTTCACTCGGTCGGTCGCATGCACAGAGAAATTCGATGCATACTAAACCTGGCGTTGAACGAGGACTAGCTGCTGGACTGCGTCGTCGTACCTTCGATCAGGGCCGGGGTAGGTATTCGATTTTTTTAATCGGTTTGGTTTTTCAGTTTTAAAATAATTTGATTTTTAAAAACTCAGGAATCGAAACTATTTTCGTCGGTCTAAAACCAACAAAAATAGAGGAAAAACCGACGAAACTAGTGACTGACTATCGAATTTTTCAAACCAAAATGGAAAATCGAACCAAATTAATCAAAATATTTCGATTCGGTTAACCAAAATGTGGGTAAACATTTTGTACATTAGATTTTATTCTTCTCATGTCCCATACAGAGTAGAGATAAACTCACATAATATTTATATATCATTACAGTATAAGGCTAGCTATAAACATAGCAAAACATATAAATATACCACACATATACATAAGATGTTAAAACATGAAAGCTGTTTGGTAGCTTTAGGAAGAACATTATAAAAATGGTATTATACATTGGCTATTCGGTTACTCGGTTATTTCGATTTGATTCGATAATTCGATTTTGATTTAAAAATGCCCACCCCTACCTTCACGAGGACTTTGTTAGCCACTTCACTAGGACTGCGTTAGCCAGGCAGTCGATTAAGCAACAGCCAACGACGTCCCTTCCAAGTTCGGACGAACGTATGCATGCACACGTATATAATCACGTACTGCCTTTTAATTAGGAGCTAAGATAATACTAGAGTAGTATTACTGATGGGCCTACGGCCAGGGTTCACGTTATCGGTATCGCGATTTTCGGATGAACAGTAAAATTTGATAATCACAAAAATCGAGCCGAAAATCGCATAAATTCAAAAATCAGATTTTTTTTGGAAAAAAATAAAAAATCGTGGAAAATCGACGATTATCGGTGGAAAATCGACAGCCATGTTGAACTTTTTTGTGCGGTCGACTTTTGTAGCGATTTTCGACGATATTTGGCGATAATCGCTCGATATGTCTCGATAATCGCGATATTTGCATCATATAATTTTTTTTGAATTTTTGAAATTTTTTTTTTTGATTTTTCTCGGTTTACCCATCGGTAAACCATTTCGCCCCGCGTCGATAAGGGCGATTATAGCAATTTTCGCGCGATTACCGTCGATAATGTAAACCCTGCCTACCGTCAGGAAAATACGATCCTTAACAGGTATGACTTAACCGTCAGGAATGCAATGATTATCCCTGTCGGTTTTGAAACGACCGTCATGAATATTAAGTATTCCTTACGTGGCGACCCCATCAGGCTAAAGAAATGGGCACATGCTGTCCGTTTAATTTGAGCTGATGCCCTCTATCTCCACCCTCTCCCGGCCACCTCTCGTCGCCGCCACCACTGGCCACCGTGAAGTGCCTTTTCCATTCTCCGATCTAATCTGCCGCTTCCCATTTCGGCCGGTGCCCTGCCTCCTACTACAGGGGAAACCTCCACATCTCTCCCGTCTCTCCTGCCTCCTACATTCCTTCACGGTGAATGCCGAGGAGGAAGACCGGCGTGGTTCAAGGAGTAGAAAGAATGGAGGAGAAATTCAGTGTGTCAAGCCTGGACGTCTCCAGGTGTTTATATACACGCTACATCAAGAATCGACAAAGATTATGAGCATTACGTCGCTTGAATATGGCAAGCATTAGTAATCGACAAAGATAATGTCAATTAACCCACTAGAAACTGACGGCGTTTATGACACTTATACTGAATTGAAATATATGTTTAAATCGCATTTAAACAGAATGAATAGAGAGATAATTGCAAGATTCAATAAAACAAAAGGTGAATTCAATGTGCTAGGAGACACACTACGACGCGGTGTAGTCGCTTGTCACAAATCACGCGGATTTTCATACGAAGTATTCACCCTATACACTACAGGAATCCGACCTATTTACGTCGGCCAGAAACCGACGTAAATAGGGCAAAAGCCGACGAAAATATTTATTTACGTCGGCATGCCGACATAAATAGGTCGCCGTAAACCGAACGACGTAAATAGCCTTTATTTACGTCGGGGCCGACGTAAATAGCCGTTATTTACGTCGGCCATGAGGCCGACGTAAATACGAATAGTAGACCACATCCGTCTGGAGTGGACGTGACGTGGCACTTATTTACGTCGGCCATGGCCGACGTAAATACACCTATTTATGTTAGCCAATCCAAGCCGACGTAAATACTCTACATGCATTGTCGGCCAGTGGCCGAAGTATTTACGTCGGCTTGGCTAGGCCGATGTAAATACGAAGGCTATTTACGTCGGCTTGGCTAGGCCGACGTAAATACGAAGGCTATTTACGTCGGCCACTCTAGGCCGACGTAAATAGTGTGCCTATTTACGTCATCCACAAGCAAGCCGACGTAAATAGTGGCCCTATTTACGTCAGCCACGAGCAAGCCGACGTAAATAGTGCGTCTATTTACGTCAACCATGAGTAGGCCGACGTAAATACTGAAAGGCTGCCCAATTTCGCTTCCAGCTGACTAGATTTGGTCAGCAAAAATATCATATCAGATAACATACAATATCAATTCAGGCCATTCAATCATGCATTCATATAAACCAATATCCATCCATCCATTCAGATGACACAATTCAATTTGCAAACATGACATAGAAACTTCAATTTGCATACATGACATACAACACATAGAAACTTCAATTTGCAAACATGACATATGACACAGTTGAACCATACTACTCATTGTTTCATACAAACATCAATTTGGCAGAGTATCTTCAAAGCGATGCCCACTACCGGCGTCACCTCCCGAGTTTAAGAAGCCACCAACCAATGGCGGAGTCCTCGAAGAAGAAGCGTCGGTGCCTCTAACATGTGCATCCGGTGTGCGGGCCGCCGAACCCTATATCAACGAACATATGTTAGAGATAGCTAGATTACGTTAAAACAAATTTAAATAATTGATGATACCATGATGGGAGATTGCGGGGTAAACAAGGGTGGAGGTTGGAATGGGGGAAGATTTAGTGGTCTTCCGAACTGCTGCGCCATATATTCCTACCAAAGAAATGTAATTGGCATGAATCATTGATATATCACTAAAATTAAAGCATGAATACATAACTAAAATTAAAGCATATAACCAAACAAATGTAAATGGCATGAATACATAACTAAAATTAAAGCATATAACCAAACAAATGTAAATGGCATGAATATATAACTAAAATTAAAGCATGCATACAATCATCGACATATAACTAAAATTAAAGCATGTATATAAAGCAAGAACGTCTTGGAGGCTGCCGAACTTAATAAAAATATCGGCAGCACCTCCCCTAAAATAGTGACATCCACTCAGCAGACAAAAGACAGTATTCAATGTAATATCAATAACAACAACCAGTCATAGTATCCACTAACCATCACGACCAACTAAGCACATATAGCAAGAATATAAATCATCGACATATACAAGGCTAGCTAATTAGCATCTAGTCCTTTGTAACTTCCATACAATTAAAGCATGAATACAAACATACGACGAAATAGACATAAGTATATGAATTCTTGGGATTCAACCATACGACTTACTTGTAGAGCCGCCTGCTGCTGCGCCTGCCATGCAACAAAGTACTCTTGTTGCTGTCGCAGCTGCTCCTGAAGTCGACTCTCACGGGCTGCTTGTTGTCTCAACTCCTCCTCCAGTCGAGTCTCACGAGCGCTACGTCCATTGCTCTGGGAGGATTGAGACGACCTTGCCGAACTTAAGATTGTGGTGGAATCAACAATTCCATTAAACATGGTAAACCGACCATGTTTCTTGCCACCCCCGCTATTGTACAAAGCGACAGGGTCAATATCTTCTTTCCTTCAGTCAAACTCAACCCCGTGAGTGTCTGTCATCACTTTCCCGTAACTAGCCTACAAAATTTGTAGTTCATGCATAAAAGTTAAACGAAAAATAGTCAATAGAGTTGTTTATAACCATTACGTACTAACCAAGCTCTGGGTCGCCGTGTCACTACATAGCTGCTCAGGCTGTGTAGGATCAGAACCTATGTGACCCTGTATGTAAGTTTCAATGTCCGTGGGCCGAGTGCCGCTTTGAGCTTCCTGTAAATCAGTGTCATTAGCGAATATTTCGAAGAGATCAAAAGATAAATTTGACAATTAAAAACTAAACATTATGAAACATACCATCCGGCGTGCAAGACGAAGATGTCCGTCGGCTCCGTAGCGTTGAACTACTCTCGGGCCCGCCTCCCTGTTACCTCTCTTTTTGTTAGATTTCTGAACAAATTCAGGAAAGGCCCAGTAGTGGCTTAGAGCTTCCCATGCATCGGGGCACTTGTTAAACCAAGGCAACATAGCCTCTCGGTACTGATCCTCACAAAGGTAGATTTTTGAAGCAAAAAGCTTCTTGCTCATCTCTTGGTGAAGCACTCGCTTGTAGTACAAGTTGACCGCTTGGATGCGAGCCTGGTACATCATCTCCTTCATAGTCCTGGTGGCTGCGTTGTCAAAGACACTTTTAGCCTTAGCTTGCAATGACTGCTCCTGATCACTTGGCAAACGGTACCTCTCCTACAAAGCAAAAGGATTGAGTTAAACATCGTATGTATTGATCGCAAAAACAAATAAGTGAAAAACATACTTACCCAAAAATCCACCCACACCCGCTGGGCAACAGTTTCATGCACCCCATCTATAGCCATCCGGTAGTGCGCCCACTTCAAGGTTGGCTTGGGTTCACCATTGATGACCACTAAACCAGGATAATGGTAACGTAAGAGAGATCCTAGTGTACCATTCACTCGCCTCAAGCTGTTTCTGCCTGTCCATTCTACATCAACCCATTGCCTACAAAAAAATAACATTGTGCAACTTGAAAGATGGTTCGGTTTTAAGTTTAATGCTCTCAAATTTTAATAATTTACCAATCTCCATGTGGCATAATTAGTCTTCGTGCCTGAGGAACTGCTACTGGAGGAATCTGATTAAACCCTCTATACCTGAAATAAGCATAGAATTCATGTTCATGACAAATGCAATACATAATTAACACTTACTAGTTATTTGTAAATAATACCTGAAGACAGGAGCATCCGCTCCCTCTTCACCATCTCCCTCCCCCTCACCATCCCCATTGTCCTCGCTTTCCTCCTCCGCAAATCCAACCGCTGTGTCCTGCACAGCCACCTCCTCCACAGCCTCCCCCGCTGCTTCCTCTTGTACAGCCTCCCCCACTTCTTGCTCTTCTACAGCTTCTCCCACTGCTTCCTCTTGTACAGACTCACTTGCCTCATGTCCACCCTCCTGCCTGCCCACCTGAGAATATTTACATGTAAATGTAATTAGTGCATGTATACATGAAAAGAATGAAAATAACACAAGTTAAACTATACAACCTCCTGTAAGCATCTCTCGAACTGTCTTTGCCTGCTGTGATGAGAACTAGACCCTCTAAAAAGGGAATCTTGACTCTTCGAGTAGGACCCATCCTTCTTTTATTTCGAAGATGACCCGGTGTGCCGAAAAAATGACTTCAGCCTGTTGAACAAAAACAGTTTTAGGTTAAGCACAAGTACAACAATCAAAATACACAAAGAGAGGTGCTTCTATGCTCTTTCTTTTTAAAGTTGCACAACTATTAAAGCATGAATGAAGGGTAGATGAGGATTACTTACCCCTTCGTTTGCTTTAAGATTTGTGCAACTTGTATTAGAAGGGAAAGCATAGAAGCACCTCTCATACACAAAACATTCAGAGTACATAAAAGAAGATAAATATTGCAATATTTGTACTTATTAGAAGTAATCGACATCGTTGGGAACATGGTGAGAGTCAAGTGCACGGCGTCGTTTCTTCCTTCTGATATCCTCCACGATAACATCTGTCGTATCCCCAACTAATTCATTTAGTGTCAACCCAATGTCCACATCAAATGACCCAGGAAATCGATCTTCTTGGTAGGCCCCATCAATCGTGCTGTCCAACCCACTTTCAATATACTCATCATTCGCAGGAGTGTTTAACTGGCCAGGAGGATTCACTTTGTAGATAACCCACCATGGTTTTAAATTTTCCTTGGGACATGGATATCGAAGGTAGTACACTTGCTCAACATGGTGAGCAAGTACAAATGAGTTGTGACCTGCAAGGCGTGACTCATGTCTAACCTCCACTAAGCCAAGATTGTGGTTTCGTCGTATGCCTGTTTTATCGTTGAACCAATCACAATAAAAGAAAGTTACTTTCAATTCCTTTCGGCTGCCAAACTTAATATCCACTATGTTCTGAAGAATGCCATAATATTCGGTTTGTCGACCATCCGCACCCTCTGCAGTAGTGACAACTCCGCTATTTACTGTGGCTGCTTGAGGACGGTTTGCTTCTAACGATGTAGTACGAAATCGAAACCCATTCACATCGTAGCAGCCAAACTTTCTTATGGTCGTGCTACCGTGCGATAGCTGCCGAAGGTCCTCGTGGACAGCAGGATCATGCATGCACTGCAAATGTCAGGAATACAATTCAATATGGATGATATGAAATTAGGGCCACTATATAAACCAGTGTGATAAGAAATATACGTGCTGTCGAAACCAAGTCAAGAAGTTAGGACCACCACGTAAACCATTGCGTCGAAAGTTGTTAAGTTGTGCACTTGTAGGTTTTCGCGACGAATTCCATTGTTGTTGATCAAACAACCTACATTTTAATCAATTCAATTAGGTTGTAATGGGACAAATCAAGTTAGAGAAAAGTACTTAGATAAAAGTACTTACAGGAAATATTGTTCCATTTCTGGAATGTTGGAGTACAGGTATAACAGTGCTTCATTCCACTCTTCGCGAGGCAGCTCATGAATCGAACTGGCCCCGACAGCGTGTCCAAGTCTTCGAAATATCTGAAGATCGAAACCATGTGTTTCATCTAATAGTTGGTATCTCAGAATATGAGCATTAATGTTGTGCTCATATGAAAAATATGTACGCGAGAAATATGAAATCTCTTTAAGGAAAAAAGCTTCTGCGATGCAGCCTTCAACTCATGCTTTGTTACCCACAGTTGCCCTAATTTTCTTAAGGTTTCGTTCTATCGGATACATCCATCGGTATTGTACCGGCCCACCAACCTCTGCTTCGTACGGTAGATGTACCAACAAATGTTGCATTGCATTCATGAAACCTGGTGGGAATAACATCTCCATCTTGCATACTAGTGCAGGTATACCTTTCTTCAACTTTTGCATCGTTGATTTCTTGATTTCCTTCGAACATATATGTATGTACATGAAACTAAGCTCTGCCAACATTGTCCATATATCATCGGGAAAGTATCCACGGAACATTATAGGAATTAATCTTTCCATGATAATATGGTAATCATGACTCTTCAGGCCATTTAGCTTACCTGTCGTGATACTCACTGCACGCCTTAGGTTAGCGGCGTATCCGTCAGGAAACTTGATGTTTTTCAACCACAAAAGGCCTTCCTTCTTTTCAGAGCTCTTGAGACAGTAAGGGGCACGTGGCTTCCCCTGCCGTCCTGCTTGGTCCTCCCTCACCTCAAGACTCGGTCGACTGCATATGTTAGCCATATCTCTCCGAGCTTGCTCATTATCTTTGGTTTTGTCTTTGAAGTCGAAACACATGCTGACAATGCTTTCTACAACATTGCGTTCTTGGTGCATAACATCAATATTGTGTGGTAGGATCAGGGATGTTGCATAGGGCAAGCTCCAGATACCAGACACATGGGTCCAGTTGTGTGACTCTCTAACCCCTTCGAAGCCATCCTCCGTGGGAACTAATTGACGATGCCAGGCAACAATCCCCGCACCGGTTAAGCGTTTTGGCGGACCCTTTGTGACTATCATGTCCTTGCGGAAGGCATTTGTCTGTCTTCTGAATTCGTGATAAGGAGGCAGGAAACATCGGTGACAATCAAAGAAACAGAATTTGCGACCATGATTCAGACGAAAAGCATCTGTGCCATTCATGCATATTGGGCAAGATAGTCTGCCATGCATGCTCCATCCCGAAAACATACCATATGCTGGAAAATCATGGATGGACCAGATGTAGGCAACACGCATGTTGAAGTTTTCATTTCTACTCTTGTCATAGGTCGTGACCCCTGTCCACAGCTGCTTCAGCTCCTCGACCAAAGGCTGCATAAAGATATCTAATTGCTTTCCAGGATGGTCCGGCCCTGGCATGACAAGGGATAAGAACACGTACTCATCTTTCATGCACATAGAAGGTGGAAGATTGTACGGAATTGAGAAGACAGGCCAACAGGAGTACGACGCAACACTCATGTTGAAAGGCGAGAATCCATCAGTTGCCAAACCGATACGAACATTTCTTGGCTCTTTCGCGAAGTCTTTGTCATGGCGGTCCAATGCCTTCCAAGCCTCACCATCAGATGGATGACCCATGAAAGCTTCATTCAAACGCACACCTTCCTTATGCCACCTCATATGCCGCGCAGTGCCCTTAGATAGGTACATTCTTTGTAGTCTTGGTGTTAGAGGAAAGTAACGCAGAGCCTTCATCGCGTCGATGTTGTGACCAAATTTCCCTCTTCGTCAGTTATTTGTACAAATCTACACTTGCCGCAGAGTCGACATTGACTGTCATCTACGTTCTCCTTCTAAAACAACATGCAATTGTTAACGCACACATCTATCTTCTCGTAAGGCATCCCTAGACCAGCCATCATCTTCTTTGAATAGTACATATCTTTTGGCAACTTATGGTTTTCAGGGAGGACATCACTAATCAAGTTGACCAACTCATTATAACAACCTTGGGAGAATCCGTACTTTGCTTTTATAGCCATAAGTCTTGTCACAAAGGCAAGAAGTGAAACATTAGTGTACTCATGCAAAGGCTTATCCGAAGCATCTAGGGGCCTATAGAATTCCTCAACTGCCGGGGTTGGTCGATCCTCTTGAACCGCAGCTCGATCTTCCGAAGCATTCTGAAATTGTCGGCCTAAGTCCTCAACCATCTCATCCATCCTATCCTCCACTATATCGATAGTATCTGCTTGATCGGATGTCTCTCTCCTCTGTGGCTCACCATGTTCGTACCATGTATGGTAATTCGGCATAAAGCCAAATTTGCACAGGTGGCCAGCCATCACTGTCTTCGTCTCTCGAGAGAAAAGACAACACTTAGAACAAGGGCACTTTGCTAACCCACCAGGAGGAGTTGGGGAGAACACCCGATCAAGAAAAGCCTGTGTGTTTACTTTCCAATCTTGCGTGTGATTCATAGATCTATCCCAGCCATCATACATCCACCCACGGTCCTCTGCCATCTTTTCGACTATTGAATGCAAAAACAATATGTGAGAATGGGATAAACTACTTAATTTTAAATTGGGCAATAAACAACCTTAATTTAAATTAGTATAGAATTTACATTAGAGTTACTAACTTAGTGATGTTTCATGAATTCGAGTTTCTCTAAATTTGAACGCCCATTGCAATAATATTGTCACCTAAACTAAACAGAATCATGTCTAAACATTGCAGAAAATCTAGTCTAAAAACATAAAAGTGGAAGTGGGTTAATGGTACTAGCAAGAGTTCTAGGCAAAGATAGGTCCTAAACCCACCCAAGAATGGACCGCTTAGCTCGATTTGTCATGGCATGTTGTAGGATCCAAACGAAATTTCGGCCGCACAACCCCGCTGTTCTCGAAATGCACGCCTGATACTTGTGCATCCGAGAACAACTAAGTTATGTAGCCGAAATTTCATTCGGATCGTACACCACACCACAACAAATCGTGCTAAGCGGTCCATCCTCAGGCTGTCCAAAAGCGTGGACAATTCGGGAGCGACACAGTTCACAATTCAATGTGAGTTGTGTCGCTCCCAAATGGGTGACGTATAGGTTGGGTTGACTGTTGTTTTCAAAAGTGCATCATTTTCCAATAGGAGTCTTATCAATTTTATTGCATAATTGCATCCAAAATTGCCATAAATCAAAGCATACAAAGCATACTTCGAATCAACCTTTCTTTAATTCGCCACAAACCATACAAAAAAATTTTTGGATACCGAATGTTTGAAAGAAGTATCAATCAAGTTGGTACCTGAAAAGCGACGATCGATGTGCTCCTGGATACCGAAGCTGAAGCGACGTCCGGCGGCAGGCGAGCAGGAGGCGGCTACCTGTGAATGACCCAAGAGAAATAAAAAAACAAGCTCATGAGTTTCCAATTGTTTCGGAATAGATGTAATTGAAACCTTTTAAGAGCAACAGACTTGCGCATGCCTAGGGTAGTAACCCATGCATCACATAAATATTTCTAGTGAAAATGGAAAGAAAGAAAGGTTAGCAGTTAAAGAAGAAATAAGGCTGAAATAATCTGGTTGAAATGAACCCTTTTTGTCTAGGTGTAGTTGATTGAAAATAGCTACTTCACACCTTCAATTAAGCACTAAGATAATGAAAGTGGCAGCAACAGACTTGCAGTATGTCATGTATAGATGCACAATTCAAGCTTCCAGTCTAATATCATCACACTTTCAGCATGGAATATGATACTTCTTGAGCAGTTTAATAATATTCATATTTTGTTACATTTATTGTTCCAACATACAAAAGACATGTCAAAGCTTTATCAGTTCTTTCTTTTGCCTTTCCATTGTCCTATATTTTGGGGGCTGCAAGCCAACAACTATTCTTCACTCGAAAAAAATAGCTGATGAGATGCCTGCAATCCAGTTGATAGTTACTCATACATTGCCTGATTTATCTCTATAAACTTCTATAAATACGAAGATGTAGTACATAAAGCATGAAACTTGAAAGACATAAGGGAGTTGATTATGACAGTACACTTCGGCTCACAGCAGACTTTCAGATAGGGAATTGATTTGTCATATCATAGTACACCATGAGGGGTTTTGCCAATATTGTTAAGTGCCATTTCTCAGAGAGATTATTGTTGATCTGCCGCATATTTTTCATGCCCTGTTGGTGACAAGGATGTATGCATGTCGTGTTCTTCCAGTAAAAACCGAATGGCATAAAGCATTATCAAGTATCGTATTCCGATTGCGATGTTGGCATCATTTGACCGGCTAATCCATCCCAGTAATTCATTATTTAGTCAACAAACAGAGAAACTCACCTCTGCAGTCGGGGGACGCGCGCGGTGGGGGAGCGCTGGGGCGGCGACGCGCGCGGCGGGGGAGCGCTGGGGCGGCGCGGCGCGGCGGGGCAGGGCGCGGGCCGGCGTGGCGGGGGAGCGCTGGGGAATGGAGCTGGTTAGGAATGGAGCGCGGAGGAGCGAGCTAGGTAGGGAATGGAGCTGGTTAGGAAGAAAAAAATAGTTCACCCGAAATATGCGCCACGTCAGCTTGGCCGACGGAAATAGCCATCTCAAATTTTCAATTTCGTTGGCGCGGGATCACGCCCTATTTACGTCGGCCAGGCCGACGGAAATAGGAAAATCAGCCGACGTAAATAATAAAATAAAGATTTACGTCGGTTTAGCCGACGTAAATAAAAGTTTGAGAGGTGCTTCTATGCTCTTCCTTCTAGTACAAGTTGCATAAATCTTGAAGCAAGTGAAGGGGTAAGTAATCACCATCTACCCTTCATTCATGCTTTAATAGTTGTGCAACTTTTAAAAGGAAGAGCATAGAAGCACCACTCTAAAAGTTTTTACGTCGGTTTGATGTGGCCGGCGTAAATACGGTCATGTTTACGTCGGCTTTTCTTAAGCCGACGTATATATAGTTGGCCGATGTAAATATATCTGTTTCCTGTAGTGATACCATCCTCATGCCAAGTGTCACCTTAATCAAGAGGTGGCAAGGACTCTATCTTTTAAATTGCCCTTCCTCCACTTGGCTAGGCAATATGATACTAAATCATGCATGGTATAGAATTAAAGGAAATAGGCCACCCATGAGCCAATTTCTAACATATGTTTCCCTTAGGAATGCTTTTTTGCTATGCATGTTTATCGCAAGCAAATCAAAAGAGAGAAGCAGGGAAAGTGGATGTGAATTGGTGAAAGTTTTCAGAAAGAAGTGAATGCAAAGGCTTCTTGCTTGTTAATTACTCCCTCCGTTTCTTTTTATAAGGCGTATTTGGTTTCGTTAGGACAAGGCTTTGACCAACAATTACTCTATTAGCATATAATTTTTATGACACAAAATTGATATTAGCAGATTTGTATTCAAAAGTACTTATATATAATTATGATTTTGTATTGCATAAATGATATATTAATGAAGTAATCGTTAGTCAAAGTCTTGTCCTAACGAAACCAAATACGCCTTATAAAAAGAAACGGAGGGAGTATTACTGATTTACTACTAATAACAAGATTAAGCTCTAGAAAATATAGTAGAAAATGGGGGCCTTAATTATTGGGGGGGCTGTGCGGTTGCTCATGGCCTAGATACGGACCTGTCGAGGTGACGAGCACATGCGCCGGTTCCTTCAATTATACCTCAAGTTGCTGTGCAATGGAGAGAGAGTTCAGTGATGGCCAGCTACGTAACACAGTCTAGGCAGATTTCATCTTGATGCTTCCTTCCAGTTCCCATCTTGGCCCAGTCTCAAGTTCCATCAACTAGTACACAACTACACAATGGTCTTACTGCTGGAGCTGCTGTTTATAGCATGTATGCTGATACAAATTGCTGAATATTATACACAATAATCTTCGACATCGGCAAATGTTTACTATGCATGTAAGGAATTTTTTCAGCTCTTGTCAAAGCAGTCGCTTTAAAGCCCTCTTGCACTCTCACATGTTTCCTGTGAAGCCTAGATCATGGTGATCACAGGAAGTGGCACTTGTTCAGGTTTTGTATATAAGGAATAATGGTGCTTGTGTATATAGGGAGATTGCGTAATCATTCTTGTTCAGGTTCTTGTTCATAGGAGCAAATGTCCTGAGGGCAATTTTCTTCGTCCTGGCGATGTCGACATTGACGAAGCCTGCGAAGGTCGGCCTGTAGATCTTCGACTCGTAGGATGACTTGTTTGTGTTTGATCATCGGGGGACAAAGATATTAGCGATCCATGCTTGCAGGCGACAAAATTAATGCAAATAGATTGATTGATATCTGATCAAATATCGATAGATCCAGCTCCATATCAAAGATAAGGGAGTGTCCCTTAACACGTCCCAATCGCAAAGATCAGCAACACGCCATCAAGCCCCCATGTCTTCCCCACTTGAAGCGTAACTGAGTACAAGTGGGCTGCAAGTACGTAGGGTCATTGCACATGAGGACGATGTGCTTGGTGTTGTTGGCCTTGAACACCCTGAAGAAGACGGCCGTCCTCTCCTTGAGCTTGGTGTTGTTGGCCTTGAACACCCTGAAGAAGACGGCCGTCCTCTCCTTGAGATCGCCGGAGGCCAGCACCCATAGCCCGAACCAGGGGCAGAGCTAGTCCAGGCTCAAGCTTCGGACTGAGCCAGCAGATCTTAGATTAAATATCTGTTTTTAATGATTTTTTAATAACTTTTTTGTAGAATTTTAGTAGGCTTTCGATACCAGGCCCCGGGCTACAGCCTACTCTGCCCGGGGCCTGGATCCGCCCCTGGCTCGAACGGCCCCACGCCGCCCTTGACGTGCGAGGCGAGCTTCTTGCACAGCGCCTGCGCATCGTTCCTCCACGCCGGGTCGAACTTCTCCGCCGTCCAGGTCCCGGATCACGAACGCCGCCTCCACGTCCGACTGCGCGCACAAGCACGGTAGCTAGCATCATGCCGGCATTTGCAATGCACCGTGCAATGAACTCTTCATGCAAGCTAGCTAGCTTATACTATTGCGTTTGCTGTGTGTACACTGACCTGTATGGACTTGAAGCCGGTGACCTCGAAGTAGTTGCCGATCTTGACGACCTTGTTGCTGACATTGACGTGCTTCGCTTGCAGCGCCTCGATCTCCTCCACCGGCCACTAGGTCAGCTGCTTCCCGTCCGGCGACAGCCAGACCTTCCTCGGTATCGCCTGAGAGAATCAGCAAAGCAACAAACACAACAATGCATCAGCAGTCAGTACTACATGCCAGCACCTAACACGTAGGGCGATGTAAAGTTTGTTTGTGCAATTGATGTGCATGCACGTACGGTCCGGTCCTGACCTGAATGCCGGCCCATCCCTTGTTGCGGTCGTCGGCGACGGTGTTGCACTCGTTGTGTTAGGAAACTGGTTATCGTATACTATATGGACTCTTCCTTATCTCTAAGCGGAACCGCTATATATAAGAGGCAGAGGGTCACCCCATTGTAAAGAAGCATACAGAATAATAAAGCAGACCCGTTCCTCATATTGTGTCTCTCGTCCTCTCTCTGTTCTCCACTTTAGATCTATTAGGCAACCCCGGACTATTCGATAGCGAGGTTGTCTAACACGTTATCAGCACGAAGCTCTACCCGGAGAAAGATTGAAAGGTGAGAAAAAAAAATAAGAAGCGAAGGATCGTCGACTACAACGAACGTCTACTACCGGCGATTGATCGCCCGATCCGATCTGCAATCAACTCGCCATCAAGCCGGCATCCATTCGGATTGCCGAAAGAAAAGTCCTACGCGACTCTATCCTACGCGATAGCCTACCAGAGAATATATTGAAAAGGTGAGAATGAGGATTGAATCTAATCGTTCGTTGAATCTATGCATGCATCTAACCTACGTGGCATGATGCTGCAATCTGTGCAATTTTCAATTCGTGACACAAAGTCACAGCATGCTGCGATTTTACAGACGGTAGCATGAAGCTACAGTACATAGCAATTTTGCATAACAGTGGCACGAAGCCATGATCAAATCAAATATTGTACGTCACGACAATAGCCAGCCATCGACCATGAAGCGTCGAAGCTTCACTATGTTGGCGCGGCACGAACCGCTGCTGCGCTGAAAAACCGTCGTCCCAACTTCGTATCAACTCCCACCGCTTTGCCGCACCGGCCCGAAGCTGAGAACGAAGCCGCCGGCCCTGCACAACTCGGCACAGCCCGCCGGCCACCGGCCTCCTGCTAGGCCTCCTCGCACACGAAGTGCAGTGCGCCATGCCCGCTTGAAGCCCGGCTGCAGAGCGCCACCCGGCTGGCCGCCGCCGACCGACGAAGCTTGATTCTGGTTGCGCTCGCAGGAACTTCGCCGCTGATCGGCCCTGCCGTCTCCGGCCCACCGGCTCGCAGTCGCTGTACCACGGGGGCGCTCCATCGCCGTGCGTCGCACCGCAGGCCCCAACCCGCACTCGGCCGCCTCCGGCCCGCCGGTACCACCGCAGCATCCCGGCCATTGCGCTTGTAGCGCAGCTCCCCGGCCGGTGCCGCCATTTTTTTTGGCCGTCGCCGACGCTGGCCTCCGCGCGCTTTCCCTGAACCAGCTGGAACCCGCCAGTGTCCGACCAAGCGCGCATGAAGCGCGGCGTCGCCTGGCGTCCTGGCCTCCGTGGCGCTGACGGGTCGCCAAGAAGCCGCTGGCCGAGCCGCCAGTTGTCGCTGCCGCGACGAGCTGCAGAGCCGACGCCACGCAGCCCGAGCCCCGCCTGCAGTTGGTCCACATCGGCACACTGCTCGCCGCCGGCCGATCCCGACCAAAGACGCTGCGTGCCCTCGCCGCTTTGGCTCAATCGGACATGAAGTCCAAAAGTAAATGGACATGAAGTCCAGGTCGCAAGAAAGGACACGAAGTCCAATAAGTGTTTGGACTTGAAGTTCACTTCCTCATTTTGGTTTTGAAACCAACTGACGCACGGGGAGGGCAGGAATTTACCCCTTTTCCCTCCCCCAATATTCTTTATTCTTTTTATTCTGTTTTTCTTTTCTAAAATTGCATTAGAAATTCAGAAAAACGATTAAAAATTTTAGGAAATTCTGAAAATTGCCAGAAAAATATGAAAATTCCTGGAAAATTGCAGAAAATTGTATGGCTCTGTTTTAATTTTCCTTGCCCTTAATTTTCTGCATTTATGAATTTTTGCATGAATTTTTGCAATAATTGCTCTGTTTAGAATACTGAAAATTCCTGAGAATTTATTTTCCGTATTTATGAATTCATGAATTATGCAATTATTATTTATTCTGAATTTATGAATTGTGCAAGTATTATTTATTCCATAAAATTGCATCGCGCACATGAAGTCGATCGCACGAAGCCGATCGCGCGCACGAAGCAGCGCCGTGCGGTATGCATGAAGCAGATCGCGCGCATGAATCTGATCGCATGTACGAAGCCGATCACATACATGCATGAAGCTGTATTTATGAATATTTATGAATCTGTGTATATATGAATCCTGCATTTATGAATCTCGCACTTATAAATTCCGCATTTATCTTGTATTTATGAATGCTGTAATTATTGTTTTCTTTTAGTTTACTGGAAATTCATGAGAATTTAATTATGCATCTGGCAGCCATTTCCTATTAGATTGCACGCAGTAATCTAATGGAAGAACCTTATGAATATGCAAAGGTCTGGCATTGTCTAACGTGAGTCTTGAAGAACTGACCTGAATAGTCAGAATTATCTCACATAGACAATAGATTGCATAATGTATTACAAGAAGAGCATTTTTTTTCTCTTTCTCATGAATGAATATGCAATTTATTCTTTATTCCAGTATTCTTTACTTACAAGTAAGGTTTGAATTACTTTTCCACTGTCTGATTAGAATTATATTTCTTTTTCATCTAGAAATCGTGTAGCGCCCAATGGAGGAAATATGCATTGTTGATAGTGGCACAACAAATACCATCTTAAGAGAGTCGAAATACTTCCAGATGATCACGAAGATCGCTGGAAGGATTACGACAATCGCAGGAAGCGATACGCATATAATAGGCTCAGGAAGAGCCACAATTATATTGCCAATGGGTACAACTTTGGTAATTGAAGAAGCCCTCTTGTACCCTGAATAAACTCGCACTCTCTTAAGTTTTAAGGATATCTGCGCCAATGGGTTTCACGTAGAAACCAATGAAGAAAATGGCAAAAAACACTTGTGCATTGTGAAGCACGCGGAATATGGAAAGATGGTACTAGAAAAATGTCCCTCATATGAATCTGGGTTGTACTACACGAAAATCAATGCACACGCAATGTATACTTCTTTGAAGACTGTCTTTAGAAGCTCTGAATTATTTTCTTTATGGCATTGTAGATTAGGTCATCCTGGTCTTAGATTGATGAGAAATATTGACGAATACCCATACCATGGGTACCTCCATCAGCCCGAGAGCGAAAGCAAAGCCGATGTCCTCTAAGCCCGGGCTCGGCAAAAGTTCGTGGGCCGCAAAGGTCTGGCCTGCCACCGATCAGAACCAGACCCAGGCGGCCGGCCAACCCCGACCTCCCAGGTCAAGGCGCGTGGTCGGACGGCTCCGCTAACACTCGAAGGGCCAACCGCTCTGTGTACGCAACGTCCTCTGACATCCGTACCAGGGTAGGCGGCTCCTTCCCGAGGGTGTCAGAGGGTCCGCCGAGAAGTCAAGCCCCGGTCCCGTCACCGCTGACACACCGCAGAGAAGCGCCCCCTCCCGAGACCAAGCCGAGGTCAAGAACCATTAAATGCCGGGCTGACGTCCGCCCGGTGTGGTGCGTCACCTCGTCAGCACGGCTGAGGACTTCCCGCCACAGGGCTACCAACTCGGCACAGCGACCAATCGGGACCCGGCCGGACGACAAGACAAGAAGACCAGACTCCAAGACGTACAGTGCTCCTTCCTCTTTTTTCTCCAACTCCCATTTGTAACCTGCTATCTCCGGATATATAAGGGAGGCAGGACCCCGGGAGGGAAGAGGATCAAGTAAAAAACCATCGATACATTCATCCCCGTCGAGACCAGCTCTCGCTGTATTCCTATAGTGATTGTTCGACGCTAAGGGCAATAAACCTTGACCAAGCAAACTGGAGTAGGGACGTTCAGCCCGAACCAGTATAAATCTCTGACTTCCTGAGTCGACCATTCGGGGAGCGGGAGCGCGCGACCCCCTCCGACCATAAATTCGCATTGCCGGTGCACGAAACGCCGACAGTTGGCGCGCCAGGTAGGGGCGCATCGCGCGTCATCGCCGCATCCACCTACGGATTCCCACTCTCCTCCCCGATGGCCTTTTTCTCCCGTGATGATTCGCCGACGTCGAGGGGCTGGATCCGCTTCGGCGCCCTCGACTTCGTCGTCACTACGGCAGGAGAGCTTGTCCTCGTTCCCGCCGCCGTTCACGACCGCACACCATCCACGAGCTTGGACGCGGTCGCCGACGTCCTCGGCAACCTCCGCCTCGAGGCCCCCGCACGAGCCACGCAAGCGGGCTCATCACGCACCGGTGTCGCCCCTAGCAACGTCGCGTGCGGCCTGCAACGGACGACAGCCCCGTCCTTCATGGGCTCTCGGCTCGTGGCCATGACTGGCTACGCGCCCACCTCCCTCCACGACCTGCTGGGGGACTCCTCCAGCCATAGCTCCAGCTCCGACAGAGAGCACCCCCCGCGCAGGGTAAACTCTCGAGAGTGCAACATGACGGGTGCGGCGGAACCGTCCTCCACCCCCGCAACCCTCAGGACCCTCCTCCCGCGCGACGAAGCGAGGCGGGAGGAGTCCCGACGGGAAGACGACGCGCGTCACCAGCAACGCCTCACCAGCCTCCGTCAGCGGCGCGAGGAACTGGAGGCCCAAAAGGCCGAGCTCGACAAACTCCAGGCCGACCTAGAGCAACGTCAGCCCGAGCCGCCACCCGTCTCTGGCGCGAGCACCCGCGCGCGTCAGGTGCATCAGCAGCTGGCTGGGGGGGGCGATCTCCCGTTCTTCCCCCACGCCAATCAGAATATCGCCGCAGAGCCTATCTTGCCGCCGCGGATCGCTCGAGCCGACGGAGCGAAGCCAAGGCTACCTACCGTAACCTCCGGATCGGTAGAACGTGCCGTCGTTCAAAGACGCCCAAGGTTTCGGCTCCGACGGTCGGAGCCACTTCGCCGCTGGGCTACTCCCCTCACGGATCAACAGAGCCCACCAAGACGGCCTCGCTTCCACGAGCTCCCCAAGTATCACACACCCGGTGCGCAGCGCTGGGGACAAGTATGATCTTCGCGCCACCCTCGAGGCGCCGGCGAGAGCTACGACACTGGCACCTTCGCAGTCGCCGATAGCGATCGCGAGCACCGTGACCAGGGTCCTGATGGCCCCGGGCCACGAGCGTTCACGCGCGCCGTCCGCAACGCCGGCTTCCTGACCAGGTTCCGGGCCCCGACCAACATAGCCAAATACACAGGGGCCACCAACCCCAGTGTCTGGCTAGAAGACTACCGGCTCGCCTGCCGGGCGGGGGAGCAACGGACGACTCCTTCGTCATCTAGTATCTCCCCATCTATCTCGCGGACTCAGCTCGAGCCTGGCTCGAGTACCTGCCCGCGGACACCATCGGCAGTTGGGCCGACCTAACAAGCCTTTTCGTCGGGAACTTCCAGGGTACTTACAAGCGCCCTAGCAACTCCTGGGACTTGAAGAGCTGCAAGCAGCAACCAGGCAAGACCCTCCGGGACTATATCCGCCGCTTCTCCCAACAGTGCAACGAGCTCCCCGACGTCCGAGACGCTGACGTCGTGGGGGCATTCATCTACGACACCACGTGCGAAGCCCTGGTCCACAAGTTGGGCTGCGCTAAGCCCCGGACCACCAAGGAGCTCCTCGACATTGCCACCAATCACGCCTCCGGCAAGGAGGCCGTGGGGGCCATCTTCGAAAGGAAGACAGCCCGCAAAGCACCCAGCCCCGAGGTCGGCACCCCTTCCGACCATCCCGACAAAAGGAAGCGGAAGGGGAAGCAGGGCCGCGAAGGTCGAATGGTCGCTGCTGCCGACCGACCTGCCAAACAGCAGGTCCGGCAGACGCCCGACCGCTTCGAAAAATTGATGGATAGTCCGTGCCCGAACCACGACTATCCCGTCAAACACAAGTATCGGGACTGCGAAGTCTTGAAGCGTTTTCTCTCTGGGAACCCCACAACGTCACGGGGTAAGGGGAAGAAGCGCGACCCAGCGCCCGACGAAGAGGCAAAGGGCCATGGGGCGACCGACGAGTTTCCGCAACTCGACGGTTGCCTCATGATCTTCGGAGGGGCAGAATGCTACGCCGACAAGCGACGGCTGAAGCTCGCCCACCGAGAGGTTCACACAGCTACCCCCGCCGTGCTCTCCTACCTAAGGTGGTCGGAGTGCCCGATCGCCTTCGATCGGACCGACCACCCCGACCACATCCCACACCCGGGACGCTACCCGCTCGTCGTCGACCCCATCGTAGGGACGAAGCGCCTGACCAAGGTGCTCATGGACGGCGGTAGCAGTCTCAACATCATGTATGTTGAGACCCTGGATGCCTTAGGGGTCCCTCGCTCCGCCCTCCGGCCGAGCAAGGCGCCTTTCCACGGCGTCATCCCAGGCCAACAGGCCCATCCTCTCGGGCAGGTCAGCTTGCCCGTCACCTTTGGGAGCCCGGACAACTTCCGCACCGAGAGCCTCACTTTCGAGGTTGTGGACTTTCCCGGCTCCTACCACGCTATCTTAGGACGGCCATGCTACGCGAAGTTCATGGCGGTCCCCAACTACACCTATCTCAAGATGAAGATGTTAGGGCCGCATGGTGTCATCACCGTGGCCGCATCTTTTCAGCTCGCTTATAACTGCGAGCGAAGCAGTTGCGAGCTGGCCTCAGCGGTCGTCGCTTCCGCCGAGCTTGCCCAGCTCCAGCAGAAGGCCCCCGAATCCGCCCCCGACTCCGGCAAGTCAGGGCCAAGCTCCTTCAAGTCCGCGGAGGACACGAAGGAAGTCGCGGTTGATCCCGAAGATCCCGCCAAGACCGTACAGATCGGGGCCGCCCTCACTGCCAAATAGGAAAGCGCGCTCGTCGACTTCCTCCGAGCAAACCGAGACGTCTTTGCTTGGAGACCCGCGGATATGCCGGGAGTTCCGAAGGAGGTCGTCGAGCATTCCCTGAACATCCGACCGGGATCCAGACCGATCGCCCAACGCCTGCGCCGTTTCGACGAAGAAAAGCGCCGGGCCATTGGGGAAGAGATCGCCAAACTTTTGGCCGCCGGCTTTGTAAGGGAGGTGCGTCACCCCGAGTGGCTCGCCAATCCCGTCCTTGTAAAGAAAAAGTCGGGGCAATGGAGAATGTGTATTGACTACACGAGCCTCAACAAGGCCTGTCCAAAAGACCCATTCCCGTTACCTCGCATCGATCAGGTCGTGGACTCCACCGCCAGGTGCGAGTCCCTTTCTTTTTTGGATGCTTACTCGGGCTATCACCAGATTGCGATGAAGGAGTCCGACCAGCTCGCGACCTCCTTCATCACCCCGTATGGCTCGTACTGTTACGTCACGATGCCTTTTGGTCTGAAAAACGCAGGCGCTACATACCAGCGGTGTATGCAGGCGTGTTTTTCAGACCAAATTGGCTGTAACATCGAAGCCTTCACGCCGATTTACATCGTTGTCAAAACCAGGAAGGCCGATGCCCTCATCACCGACCTGGAGGAGACTTTTGCGAACCTCCGACGGTTTCGCATAAAGCTCAACCCCGAGAAATGCGTCTTCGGGGTCCCCAAGGGCAAGCTGCTGGGCTTCATCGTCTCCGAGCGCGTCATCGAAGCTAACCGTGATAAGATCTCCGCCATCACAAGTATGGGGCCAATCAACGATCTGAAGGGGGTTCAGAGGCTGATGGGGTGCCTCGCGGCATTAAGCCGCTTCGTATCCCGCCTCGGCGAGCGCGGGATGCCGCTCTACAAGCTGATGAAGAAGTCCGATCGCTTCTGCTGGACCCACGAAGCTCAGGAAGCCCTCAGTCGACTGAAAGCTTTCCTGACCTCGCCTCCGGTGCTGGTCGCCCCGGAGCCACAGGAGCCTTTGCTCCTCTACATCGCCGCCACGACTCAGGTCGTCAGCGCGGTGCTCGTTGTGGAGCGAGCGGAGGAAGGCCGTGTCTTCAAGGTGCAGAGACCGGTCTACTTCGTCAGCGAGGTACTCTCCGAAACAAAGGTCCGATACCCCCAAATACAAAAGCTGATGTACTCAGTGCTCATCACCAAGAGGAAGCTCGCCCATTACTTCGATCGACACCCCATCTCCGTGGTAACCTCCTCACCACTCGGAGAAGTCGTCCACAACCGTGACGCCACCGGAAGAATCGCCAAATGGGCTCTCAAGCTCAACGGCCTCGAAGTATCGTACGTCCCCCGGACGGCGATCAAATCGCAGGTCTTGGCGGACTTCATCGCCGAGTGGACCGAGGCGCAAGTCCCTGCGGTGGTCGAGGACCCAGAGTACTGGACGATGTACTTCGACGGGTCCTACACCAAGAACGGAGCCGGCGCGGGGGTCGTCATCATCTCCCCACTCGGCAACAAGCTCCAGTACGCCATCCGTCTACTCTTCGACGCCACCAACAATGTCGCCGAGTACGAAGCCCTCGTCAATGGCCTTCGGATCGCCGCCGACCTGGGCGCACGACAGCTCTACATTCACGGCAACTCTAAGTTGGTCGTAGACCAAGTGATGAAAGCCACCGAGCCCCGCGACGCTCGGATGGCCGCCTACTGCTTGGAGGTCCACAAGCTCGAGGAAAAGTTTAAGGGTTTCGAGCTCCATCACAGTTACCGGCGCTATAATAGTGAAGCCGACTCCTTCGCCAACCTCGCCTCCGGAAAAGGGCCGGTTCCCCCCGGGATCTTCGTCTCCGACCTCAGTAGACCATCAATCCGGTTGGACCCGAGTACTGAGGGCGCCACCGACCCCCCAAAGGCGGATGCTCCGGTCGATTTTCGGTCAGACAATCACCCGCCCGGGTTGGATTTGAGCGTCCTGAACGTCGAAACCGACTGGAGACAACCCTTCGTCGACCGGTTGACAGACGGGTCGCTCCCCGCCGACACCACCGAGGCTCGGCGCCTCGCTCGGCGGGCCAAGTCTTTTGTCCTGGTCGACGACACCCTCTACAAAAGGAGCCCGTCCGGAATCCTTCAAAGGTGCATCCCGGCCGACCAAGGGAAGCACCTTATGCTCGACATCCACGACGGGGTCTGCGGGCACCATGCCGCGCCGCGGTCCCTGGTAGGGAAGGCCTTCCGACAAGGTTTCTACTGGCCGACCGCCGTAGCGGACGCAACGCAAATCGTCCGCACCTGCGAAGGATGCCAATTCTTCGCCAGGCAGACGCACCTGCCTGCGTAAGCCCTGCAGACAATCCCCATCACGTGGCCCTTCGCGGTTTGGGGGCTCGATCTGGTCGAGCCCTTCAGGAAGGCGCCCGGGGGCTTCACTCACTTACCCGTCGCCGTAGACAAATTCACCAAGTGGATAGAAGCCAAGCCATTGGCGACTATCACATCGGCGCAGGCAGCAGGCTTCTTCCGCGACATTGTCTACCGCTTCGGGGTGCCTAACTCCATCATCACCGACAATGGGACGCAGTTCACGGGGAAGGAGTTCCTCGAGTTCTGTGACGACTTCAATATCCGAGTCGACTGGGCGGCGGTTGCGCACCCTCGCGCCAACGGCCAGGCCGAGCGGGCCAACGGCATGATCCTCCAAGGACTCAAGCCGCGAATCTTCAGTCGACTGAAGAAATCCGCGGGACGATGGGCCGCTGAGCTGCCTCCCGTTCTTTGGAGCCTACGAACCACGCCAACCCGGTCGACCGGGTTCACGCCTTTTTTCTTGGTATTCGGAGCGGAGGCCGTCCTCCCGACCGACCTCGAGTACGGCGCGCCAAGAGTGCAGAACTACAACGGCGCACGGGGGCTGGAGGCACAGCAAGACGACCTCGACCAACTCGACGAAGCACGAGACGTCGCAGTCTTACGATCGGCCAAGTACCAGCAGGCGCTGCGCCGCTACCATGACCGACGGGTTCGCGGCCGGTCGTTTGAAGTCGGCGACTTAGTGCTACGCCAAGTCCAGTCCGCAAAGGACAGGCACAAGCTCTCTCCGCCCTGGGAAGGCCCTTTCACCATCGCAGAAGTCCTCCGACCCGGCACCTTTCGTCTCAAAGACACTGAAGGAAATCTCCTTACAAACGCTTGGAACATAGAGTTACGTCCGCTTTGGAACGACCCCCCTCGAGGGGGATCGCCAAGATTCCACCCGGATTGCCCGTTTGTAGCTCGCGCGAGCACGGCGTTCAAACCGACGAAGGTAAACGCGCGTTCGCTCACATGACTCTAAAAGGTCCCATAACCATGGCCGATCAGAGTCCGACCGGGTAAACCCCCGACCGGCTCTTCGACCCGCTCGGGGGCTACACCCACCGGGTGCGCCACAAGACCGCCTTGGCGAGCGCACGGTAGCCAAACCGAAGCGTCGCCGACCTCGGTCACGGCGCTGACGGGCAAACCCCAACCGGCTCTTCGACCCACTCGGGGCTCGGGCTACACTCCACCGGGTGCGCCACAAGACTGCTCTTTGGCGAGCATACCGCCAAAGCCAGCGCTAACCGAAGCGTCGCCGACCTCCGGGCCGCCGCTGATCGGGTAAACTCCCGATCGCTCTTCGACCCGCCGGCTCGGGAAGACTCCACCGGTGCGCCACGCACCGGCCCTTTGGCGAGCGCAGATGCCCAGCCGCCAACCGACCATCGCCGACCTCCTGGCCGGCGTCGATCCGACCCGCTAAACCCCCGACCGGCTCTCCGACCCGGGCGGGGGCTCGGGGGCTTACTGACGAATACCCATACCATGGGTACCTCCATCAGCCCGAGAGCGCGAGCGTGCTGATATCCTGGCTAAGCCCGATTCGGCAAAAGTTCGTGGGCCGCAAAGGTCTGGCCTGCCACCGATCAGAACCAGACCCAGGCGGCCGGCCGACCCCGACCTCCCAAGTCAAGGCGCGTGGTCGGACGGCTCCGCTAACACTCGAAGGGCCAACCGCTTCAGGTACGCAACGCCCTCGACATCCGTGCAGGGTAGGCGGCTCCTTCCCGAGGGTGTCAGAGGGTCCGCCGAGAAGTCAAGCCCCGGTCCCGTCACCGCTGACACACCGCAGAGAAGCGCCCCCTCCCGAGACCAAGCCGAGGTCAAGAACCATTAAATGCCGGGCTGACGTCCGCCCGGTGTGGTGCGTCACCTCGTCAGCACGGCTGAGGACTTCCCGCCACAGGGCTACCAACTCGGCACAGCGACCAATCGGGACCCGGCCGGACGACAAGACAAGAAGACCAGACTCCAAGACGTACAGTGCTCCTTCCTCTTTTTTCTCCAACTCCCATTTGTAACCTGCTATCTCCGGATATATAAGGGAGGCAGGACCCCGGGAGGGAAGAGGATCAAGTAAACAACCATCGATACATTCATCCCCGTCGAGACCAGCTCTCGCTGTATTCCCATAGTGATTGTTCGACGCTAAGGGCAATACACCTTGACCAAGCAAACTGGAGTAGGGACGTTCATCCCGAACCAGTATAAATCTCTGACTTCCTGAGTCGACCATTCGGGGAGCGGGAGCGCGCGACCCCCTCCGACCATAAATTCGCATTGCCGGTGCACGAAACGCCGACAAATATAGTTAACAACTCACAAGATCATGGTATTAATGTTAAAAATTTCCCGAATCATGAAGATTTTGTGTGGCATACATGTGCCACCGGAAAATTAATAACTAGACCCTCTGTTATGAAAGTGCAACAGGAAATCCCTGCATTCCTGGAACGCATTCAGGGGGATATTTGCGGCCCGATTCAGCCCTTGTCAGGGCCGTTTCGATACTTTATGGTGCTTATTGATGCTTCCTCGAAATGGTCGCATACATGTTTGCTGTCAACAAGGAATCATGCATTCGCAAAATTGATCTCGCAGATCATCAGAATTAAGAATGTTTTTCCTGATCATCGCGTGAAGTCCATTCGATTGGACAATGCCGGCGAATTTACTTCCAAGGCATTTGATGATTATTGTACAGCAACGGGAATAACTGTTGAGCATTCTGTACCGCACGTCCATACGCAAAATGGGCTAGCTGAAGCACTAATAAAGAGGATTAAGTTCATTGCCAGACCACTCTTGCAGAGTTGTAACTTGCCCAACACTTGTTAGAGACATGCAGTCCTGCACGCAGCAGCACTCATCAATTATAGACCATCGGCCTACAACATCCATTCACCAATGCAATTAGTGCAAGGGGTCATCCCGAAGATTTCCCATCTTAGAAAATTTGGTTGTATGGTATATGTACCTATACCACCCCACAAATGATCGCAATGGGCCCTCTCCGCAAGTCTGGGATATACGTTGGCTATGAGAGTGCATCCATAATCAGGTATTTGGAACCCATGATCGAGACTTGCATACACTCGATTCGCCGATCGTATTTTTGTATTTTGGCGAGGATCGTTTCCCGTCATTAGGGGGAGAGAATCAACCATGGGATGAAAAATGCCGGGAAATAATATGGCATTCCACTGGGATCCCCGCGCATGACCCTCGCACTAATGAAGCAAATCAAGAAGTCCAGAAGATAATTGATTTGCAGAATTTAGCAAATGAACTGCCTGATCATTTTTGTGAACTGAAAAGCGTGGTTAAGTCGCATGTACCAGCAAGAAATGCACCAGAGAGGGTGGAAATACCAAAGAAAACAGAAGGTATCCCTCATCCTGTTCAGAGGCCTCAAAGAAAAAGAACAGGAAATCTGGCTTCTCAAACCCAAAGTACCCGGAGATATCTGGGGAAAACTGGGCAAGAGGACTTACCACAGCCAATCACGAAAATGCCCCAAAGCAAGAAGGGGAGCGAATTGAGACCTGGCACTAGAAAGAAGCCTGTAGAAAAGGCAATTCCAGATCTGAACCTTCCATTGGAAGAAGCCGCTGGAAATAATGTGTGCACACACATTGGCGGAGAAAAACTAAAGGAACTTGCTCCTGGAATGGGAAATAGCAATGAAGAGCAAATAGAAGTGCACGAAGCACCCCATGATGAAATGGCCATAAACTTTGTAATAACGGGAGAATCGATGAATAGAGCAACAACCAATGTCGATGCATACTTTGCAAAGAAGATTGCCACGATCATTAATCATGATCCCGAGCCCGCATCTCTCGCAGAGTGCAAGAAAAGGCTCGATTGGGAAGATTGGAAAAAGGCAATCACCGCAGAGTTAGTCTCTCTGAACAAAAGAGAGGTGTTTGGGCCTGTGTGCCGCACGCCTCCCCATATAAACCCCGTAGGTCACAAAATGGGTTTTTGTTCGCAAGAGAAACGAAAACAATGAAGTTGTAAGGTACAAGGCAAGGCTTGTCGCTCAAGGTTTCACTCAACGTCCTGGGGTTGATTATGAAGAAACCTATTCTCTGGTCATGGGCGGAATTACCTTTTGATACTTGATCTCAATGGCAGTCAACTTGAAGTTGAAAATGAAGCTAATGGATGTTGTCACAGCATATTTGTATGGAAACTTGGATTCGGAGATTTATATGAAAATACCGGAAGGTATCCCTATCCCGAACCAAGACAGAGCAAACAGAAACCTATACAGTGTGAAATTGGAGAAATCACTGTATGGCCTGAAGCAGTCGGGAAGAATGTGGTACAATCGCTTGAGTGACTTTCTTTGCAAGAAAGGCTACACGAACAGCGAAGATTGTCCATGTGTATTTATACAACGATCCACGAATGGATTTTGTATAATCTCCGTCTATGTAGATGACTTGAACATCATTGGGACGGATGAAGAAATTGAAGAAGCATGCACATACTTGAAATCTGAGTTTGAAATGAAAGACTTGGGTAAAACCAAGTTCTGTTTAGGCTTGCAGCTTGAACATGTCCAAGGCGGAATCTTGGTACACCAATCATCCTACACGCAGAAAGTGTTAGAGAGATTTGGTTTTGAGAAAGCATACCCCGCAAAGACACCAATGGTCGGAAGGTCACTGCAAGCAGACCTAGATCCATACAGGCCTGGAGAAGAGGGGGAGGAAGTCCTGGGAGCGGAATTCCCATATTTGAGTGCAATTGGAGCGCTCATGTACCTTGCAAATAGCACTAGGCCGGACATTGCGTTCGCCGTGAATTTGCTAGCACTGATAAAGGCAAACCCACCAAAAGGCATTGGAAAGGGGTGAAGGACATCTTCCGTTACCTTCAAGGAAGCAAAGACCTCGGCCTGTTTTACAGAAGAAACAATGAATTGAATTTAGTTGGCTATGTCGATGCTAGGTACCTATCGGACCCGCATACTGGCAAGTCACAAACTGGGTATGTTTTTCTTTGCAGTGGAACAGCAATTTCTTGAAAGTCGTCTAAGCAGACTCTAGTCTCGACGTCGACTAACCACTCAGAAATTATTGCATTTTATGAAGCCTCTCGGGAATGTGCATGGCTTCGAAGAATGGTTCACCACATCCAGAAGTCATGTGGTCTGAACATGGAATAAACCCCCACTATTATCTATGAAGATAATGCAGCTTGTGTTGCACAAGTGCAAATGGGATATGTGAAGAGTAACCTCACAAAGCATATCAACCCCAAGTTCTTTTATGCTCATGAAATGCATAAGATGAACGAGATAAAGATACTGCATAGTAAGTCGTGTGAAAATCTCGCAGATATGTTCACTAAGTCACTCCCGGCATCTTCCTTTGAAAGATGTATTAGAGGAATCGGGATGATGAGGCTTAGAGAAGTGCAGATTTCAGGGGGAGAATTTTCACATACTCCTACATAAATCTCAAACATGAAGTTTGAGTACCCAACGTGAATCTTGAAGATTAACATTGAAGTTTGGGTGGATTGTACTCTTTTCCTTAAGTATGTTTTTCATTGAAGTTTTCTTACATAAGGTTTTTGATGAGGCAATCCGTGCAACACAGCAAGCGTGTGCTATGTACTCTTTCTCCAATTTTTCCCACTGGGTTTTAATGGAGTTTTAATGAGGCATATGCATCTCGCAGTGAAGAGTCCAAGGGGGAGTGTTAGGAAACTGGTTATCGTATCCTATATGGACTCTTCCTTATCTCTAAGCGGAACCGCTATATATAGGAGGCAGGGGGTCACCCCATTGTACAGAAGCATACAGAATAATAAAATAGACCCGTTCCTCCTCATATTGTGTCTCTCGCCCTCTCTCTCTCTCTCTGTTCTTCACTTTAGATCTATCAGACAACCTCAGACTATTCGATAGCGAGGTTGTCTAACAGGCCCAGCCCCACAACACGCGGCGGCGCTTCGCCGGGTCGTAGAATGACTTGGACGCGTAGAAGTCGCCGTAATCGTACCGGAGCCCGTAGTCGTTGTCTTGGAATCCGGCGTCGGGGATGTACCGGTCCGTCGCGTGATCGTACCTGCCCACGGTGAAGAGGTGGTACAGCCCCTTGTAGACACACCGAGTGCGCCCACACGATGTTGCCCCACACCGCGCCCTTGGGGTTGTACTTGTAGAAGAGGTGGTACAGCCCCTTGTAGTACATTGGCCCGCATGCCATGCGATTAATGCACCCGTTAATCACCAATTTTTATGGAACACACAAATTTCTATGGTAATATATTTATAGAGCTAAATAAAAATATAATATTATGAAAGTAATTTTTTATGAGACAAATCTATATATATAATTTTTATGTATTCAATTTAAATATTAACGCTCGAATTTTTAAAGTTTAACCACACCTACACGAATATTTATGACGAGATAGAAATGTCCTCCTTAGTCGTGGTGTTTTTTTTTTATGAGCTAACGTACGTACCATTCGGATCTGATCGTCGCGTGATGATGAGTATAGTGGAAGCCAGCCAAAAATCGAAGAGGGAACAGAGAGTAGAGTAGTTAAGACTTGAGTAATCAAAATAACATGCAGATAACCTCGACCCAGATTCCAAATCTGGGAGAGGTATCGAAGGGGGGGGGGGGGGGGGGAAACAGTGCATCCACGCACGCGTACCGTTGATCCAGTGCTTGGGTGGCTGGAAGTGGTACCCAGTGCGCAGCGTCTCGTCGACCTGCTTTGCCTCCAACGACTGCAACTCCGGGTAGATGACATGCGACGCGTCCACCGCCGCCGCCGCTAACTGCAGGAGAGCCACCAGCAACAGCGCCGCCGGCACCGTCCCCATTTCCCTTTTCCGATCTGGGCGCGCGGAGGTATATATATACAAAGCTAGCTCAGCAGTTCGATGAGCACGCCTAGCTAGCTAGCTAGCTCACTTAACGGGAGCTGATCAGAGGTGTAGAGCACAGGAGAATGGCATGTGATCACTATTTATAGAGTGGGATTTAGGTAGCAGGATCAATCAAGAGGAGCTCCTCGATCGTTTCGCCACTATCAATAGAGGCATCTGCAATGGTGTAGTCAATTACTAGCTATAAGAAATGTACATATCATCTATATATAGCTAATAGACAACCTCTCTAATGGACTATCTATAGTATTATCTACAAAATTAAATATAGGCCTATATGTAAGATATAATAAATACATTGGAATCAGCTATAGCCTAACTATAAGTTAGTAGTCAGTCTATATCTCTCTTTTCCTTTTCTCTCATCCACCTAAGCAAAATGCTGAGTTAGCACCCTTATAGCTAGCTAAGGTGACACCGTTGCAGATGCCCTGAGGGAGAAAAGAGGGGTAGGAATGGGTCAGAGAGATTGACCGCGCGCATGCAACCACATGCGGCTGCAGGTGGTTGCTTGAACTCAGGAAGCGAACGTTATGCATGCATGCATGGGCGCGCGCGAGTGGGATGTATACGGACTGGATATTCGTTCAACTAGAGCACTTACGTTGCAGTAATTGATGTAGTTTCCATTAATACAGGACGCTATATTTTCACTGAAACCTGCACGAATCAATCGTATATACGTACGGTGCCGCCGCGTCCCGATGATCAATTCAGGGTTGGTAGTCTGTGTTAGGAAACTTGGCCTCGTGGCCCATCTGGACTCTCCCTTATCTCTAACAGAACTACTATAAATAGGAGGCAAGGGCTACCCCTTTGTACACAGAAACAAGCAATAAAGAATAGCAGAGCGCGCAGTTCCTCCTCATATTGTGTCTCTCTCCCTCTTTCTCTGTTCTCCAGTTTAGATCTATTAAGCAACCCCGGACTATTCGATAGCGAGGTTGTCTAACACGTTATCAGCACGAAGCTCTACCGCGAGAATAGATCGAAAAGGTGAGAAAAAGGTAAGAAACGAGGATTGATCTAATCGCTCGTATATGCATGTTTCTATTCTACCCTACGTGTCACCAAGCTACGTTTTGCAATCTTCTGTAGTAACTTGCTTGAAGCAAGGGACCGTGGCACGAAGCCAAAGTTCACAGCAAACTTTACATTATAGCATGGAGCTACAGTATGGCATGAAGCCATTGCCGATCGTGCTCGCGCTCGCCGACCACGCACGCGCAGAACGCCGGCCCGTCGGCCCGCTCGCCGCCGCCGTCACCAGGCTTGGTACCGCCGCGCTGGTCGCTCGTAGCCCCGCCAAGGCCGCTGAAGCTCGCAGCTCGATGCGCCATGCCGAAGTTATCCGGCGCTGCCGCGCTAAGCTCGCCACGCTGCGCGTTTTCCGCACTCGCTTGGCTCGGCGGCGCTTACCAGCGACGGCCCAAAGCGTTCGCTATCGCTGATCGTGGCCGCGACCGCAGATCACGCCGGGCCGGAGCTGCTTGCCGCCATCGCGCCGCTCCGTCGGCTCGCCGCTGCCTGCCGGCTGCCGCGATTGCCGCCGCCGGTCATAAGCGCGCTGGCTTCGCAGCCACCACCACGCAGATCGCAGCCTTCGCGCCCCTAACCACCGGCTTGAAGTCCGGCAGCTGCTCCGCCGGGCAGCTCAGACTGGCTGAGCCCGGCCGACGGTGCCCCACCCTCTTTCGCCGCACGCGCCGCGCGACGCACTTCGCAGCCTTAGCAGGCCGGCCGCTCGCTTCTGTTGCCCTCGGCGCCTGTAGCCGCCGCTTGATCTGGCTCCACTGGTGCCACGCCAACGCCCGGATGACCGGTCCTGCCACCGGCTGCCGCGGCCATGCGCGCCCGTCGCCGAACTACCGTGCGATGGATGGCTCGGTTGGCTCTCTGGACATGAAGTCCATTGAGGATATGGGTCCAAAGACTAAGGACTTTAAGTCCATTTGTTCCGATTGGGCCCCAAGAAATATCAATCGGATTGAAGTTTGGCTAAGGCACGGGAGTGGGGAAATCTCCTTTTTGCCCCTCTCGGTTTTTATATTTTCTTTTTTTTTCAGAAATGATTAGAAAATCAGAAATTACTTAGAAAATAACAGAAAATTCCTGAAAAATTGCCAGAAAATATGAAAATTCCCATAAAAATTCAGAAAATTTATTGGCTCTGTTTTATTTTGTACTTAGCCTTATTTTCTGTATTTATGAATATTTGCATGAATTTTTGCAATAATTGCCCTGTTTAGAATACCAGAAATTCGTGATAATTTATTTTCCATATTTATGAATTCATGAATTGTGCAATTATTGTTTCTGTTCCATGCATTGTATTTATTGTTTTAATGTACTTCATTGAAAATTCAAGCACGCCGCACGAAACGGCCACCATCGCGCCAAGAAGGCCGACACGCATGGAACTGAATGCGCCGCGCTAAACCGATCGCGCGCATGAATCCGATCGCATGTACGAAGTCGATCGCGCACTTAAAGCAGATCGTATGAAGTCGATCATGCATATGAATCCGATCGCTTGCACGAAGCCGATCACATACATGCACGAAGCTGTATTTACGAATTTTGCATTTATGAATTTTGTATTTATGAATACCGTACTTATGAATCTTTATGAATATTTATGAATCTGTGTATATATGAATCTTGCATTTATAAATCTTGTATTTATGAATCTTGTATTTATGAATCTTGCAATTATTGCTTTCTTTTAGTTTACTGGAAATTCATGAGAATTTAATTATGCATCTGACAGCCACTTCCTATTAGATTGCACGCAGTAATCTAATGGAAGAACCTTATGAATATGAAAAGGTCTGGCATTGTCAAACGTGAGTTTTGAAAGAACTGGCCCGAATGGTCAGAACTATCTCACATAGACATCAGATTGCATAATGAATTGCAAGCTTTAGAATAGCATCTTCTCTCATGAATGTTTATGTAGTTTATTCTTTATTCCAGTATTCTATATTTACAAGCAATGTTTGAATCACTTAGCCACTGTCTGATTAGAATTATTTTTCTTTTCATCTAGAAATCGTGTAGCGCCCAATGGAGGAAATATGCATTGTTGATAGTGGCACAACAAATACCAACTTAAGAGAGTCGAAATACTTCCAGACGATCACGAAGAACGCTGGAAGGATTACGACAATCACAGGAAGCGATACGCATATAATAGGCTCAGGAAGAGCCACAATTATATTGCCAATGGGTACAACTTTGGTAATTGAAAAAGCCCTCTTGTACCCTGAATCAACACGCACTCTCTTAAGTTTCAAAGATATCCGCGCCAATAGATTTCACGTAGAAACAAATGAAGAAAATGGCAAAGAGCATTTGTGCATTGTGAAGCACGCGGAATATGAAAAAATGGTACTAGAAAAATGTCCCTCGTATGAATCTGGGCTGTACTACACGAAAATCAATGCACACGCAGTGTATACTTCTTTAAAGACTGTCTTTAGAAGCTCTGAATTATTTGCTTTATGGCATTGTAGATTAGGTCATCCTGGTATTAGATTGATGAGAAATATAGTTAATAACTCATAAGGTCATGTCATTAATGTTAAAAATTTCCCTAATCATGAAGATTTTGTGTGCCATGCATGTGCCACCGGGAAATTAATAACTAGACCCTTTGTTATGAAAGTGCAACATAAAATCCCTGCATTCCTGGAACGCATTCAGGGGGATATTTGCAGCCCGATTCAACCCTTGTCGGGGCCGTTTCGGTACTTTATGGTGCTCATTGATGCTTCCTCGAAATGGTCGCATACATGTTTGCTGTCAACAAGGAATCATGCATTTGCAAAGTTGATCTCGCAGATCATCAGAATTAAGAATGCTTTTTCTGATCATCGCGTGAAGTCCATTCGAATGGACAATGCCGGCGAATTTACTTCCAAGGCATTTGATGATTATTGCACAGCAACTGGAATAACTGTTGAGCACTATGTACTGCACGTCCATACGCAAAATGGACTAGCTGAAGTACTAATAAAGAGTATTAAGTTCATAGCCTGACCGCTCTTGCAGAGTTGTAACTTGCCCAACACTTGTTGGGGACACGCAGTCCTGCACGCAACAGCACTCATCAATTATAGACCATCGGCCTACAACATCCATTCACCTATGCAATAATGGGTTTCGAAGCATGGAAAACAAAAATTTTCCTACGAATGCAACCAAACACCAAGATCATATCTAGGAGATGCATGCAAACGGTTTCAGAAGGACTCACCCTCGTAGACCGAAAGCGGGAATAACGTTCCCGCAAACAAACGTGGTTGAAGTAGAGGTACACGCCCGACTTCAAAGTCGCGAAGATGAGCGCCACAAACGGCGGCATCGTACTTGGTCACACGTGCGGAACAACGACGACCTCCAATCCCTCGATCCAGCGGGGCAGCGGAAGTAGAGGATCCACGGAAACTCCAACAACACTACGACTTAGTGGTGGTGGTGGAGAAATCGTTTCAAGAAATAGCCGCCGCTTAAGCTCTTGCTTGAAAGGTGGAACAGCAGGAGGAAGGAGAAAAGACCAACCAAAGGGTCATGGAGATTAGTCATGAGAGAGGAGCTCCACCCTCCCTTTTATAGGAGTGAGTTGACTCTCCATTCTCTCCATGTGAATGGACTCTCCATTCTCTCCATGTGAATGGACTCTCCATGTGAATGGACTCTCCATTCTCTCCATGTGAATGGACTCTCCATGTGAATGGACTCTCCATTCTCTTCATGTGAATGGACTCTCCATGTGAATGGACTCTCCATTCTCTTCATGTGAATGTTACGATATCCCGAAACTATTCGGTGCTGTCCAAACTTTTCTCCGGTGTTCGTATCCACTCAAAGCGTCGATGAACCTTAAGTGTGTCACCCTACGGTTCGTGAATAAAATGGACATGATCAAGACACCTCTACGATCAATAATCATCGGCGGGATCCGGAGATCCATAATGACTCCCACTTACTCAACGATGAACTAGTGATCGTGGTGAACCAAAACCAACATAACCAATTCCTTTTGTCTCGCGATATATTACTTATCCGAGATCCGATCATTGGTATCAACTATACCTAGTTTGATCCCGTTACCGATAAGTACTCTTTACTCGTTCCGTGATATGACATTCTTGTGACCTAGTCACGTGCTTGCAAGCGATGTCAATGTGATATCACCGAGAGGGCCCAGAGTATATCTCTCCGTCATCCGGATGGACAAATCCCACTCTTGATGCATGAGCCTCAACTAATACTTTCATAGTACCCAAATCCATCTTTATAGTCACCGTGTTACGGAGTGACGTTTGATGTCATCAAAGTACTCTTCCGGAGTTAGTGATTGACATCATCTCATGGTCTAAGGAAAAGAGCTATTTTGTATATGTTCAAGACAGCAGAACAAACTTTAATGACTTGATCGAATTTGCTATACCAACTTGGGTGTGTGTTCATCACATCATTCTTCTAATAATGTGACCCGTTATTAACAACATCCAATGTTCATGATCAGGAAACCTTGATCATCAGTTAATCAACAAGCTAGTTTAAAAGAGAGGCTTTACTAGGAACCTTTTGTTTGTTTATTACACACACATGTATCAACGTTTCCGGTTAATACAATTTTAGCATGAGAAATAAACATCTATTATAAACATGGAATAAGATAATAAACAATTTATTATTGCCTCTCGGGCATATTCCCTTCAGTCTCCCACTTGCACTAGAGTCAATAATCTAGATTACATTGTGATGAATCTAACACCCATTGAGTTCTGGTGCCGATCATGTTTTGCCCTTGGGAGAGCTTTAGTCAACGCGTCTGCCACATTCAGATCCATGTGCACTTTGCAAATCTTTACATCGCCATCCTTGACATGTTCACGGATGGAGTGAAACCGGCGCTTAATATGCTTGGAATTCTTGTGTGACCTTGGTTCTTTAGCATTGGCTATGGCACCATTGTTGTCACAATAGATAACCATTGGGTCCAACGCACTCGGAACCACACCCAGTTCGGATATGAACATCTTCATCCAAATCGCTTCTTGCCGCTTCAAGCAAAGAACATATTCCGCCTCTGTTGAAGATCCCGCCACCACAGATTGCTTGGAACTCCTCCAGCTCATCGCTCCTCCATTCATTTCAAAAATATACCCGGTTTGTGACTTAGAGTCATCCGGATCGTTGTCGAAACTAGCGTCGACGTAACCTTTACGACGAGCTCTTCTTCACCACCATATATGAGAAACATATCCTTAGTTCTTCTCAAGTACTTAAAGATATTCTTGACCGCTGTCCAGTTGTTCCAAACCTGGATCGATTGGTACCGCTAGTCAAACTAATAGCATGTGCCACATCCGGTCTTGTACACAACATAGCATACATGATAGAGCCTATGGCTGAAGCATAGGGAATTTTATTCATTACTTCTCTATCTTCTGCTATAGTTGGACTCGAGTCTTACTCAACGTCTTGCCTTGCAACATAGGTAAGAACCCTTTCTTACTTTCGTCCATTCTAAACTTCTTTAGAATCTTGTCAAGGTATGTACTTTGCGATAACCCAATCAAGCGTCTCGATCTATCTCTATAGATTTTGATGCCTAAAATATACGCCGCTTCACCAAGGTCCTTCATTGAAAACTTCTTGTTTAAGTAATCTTTACGCTTTTCAAAAGTTCTATATCATTTCCAATCAACAATATGTCATCCACATATAATATCGTAAATGCTATAGAGCTCCCACTCACTTTCTTGTAAATACAAGCTTCTCCGTAAGTTTGGACAAATCCAAAACCTTTGATTACCTCATCAAACGGAGATTCCAACTTCGTGATGCTTGCTTCAGTCCATTAATGGATCGCTGAAGTTTGCATACCTTATAAGCATCCTTAGGATCAACAAAACCTTTGGGTTGTATCATATACAACTCTTCCTCAATGTTTCCATTAAGGAACGCGGTTTTTACATCCATCTGCCAAATTTCATAATCGAAAAATGCAGCAATTGCTAACATAATCCTAACAGACTTTAGCATCGCTACGGGTGAGAAAGTCTCATCGTAGTCAACTCCTTGAATTTGTCGAAAACCCTTTGCGACAAGTCGAGCTTTATAGACGGTCACATTACCATCAGCGTCTATTTTCTTTTTGAAAATCCATTTGTTCTCAACGGCCTTGCGGTCATTGGGTAGGTCCACCAAAGTCCATACTTGGTTTTCATACATGGATCTCATTTCGGATTTCATGGCTTCTAGCCATTTGTCGGAATCTGGGCTCATCATCGCTTCATCATACGTCGCAGGGTCATTATTCTCAACTACCATGACATTCATAGTAGGAACATAAAAGTCAGGAGCATTATGCGCTCTTGTTGACCTGCGAGGTGCGGTAGTGTTCTCTTCGGAGTTTCATGATCCTTATCATTAGTTCCCTCTTCATTTGGTGAAGTCAACTCGAAACAACTTCCGGCGCTGCTGCACTTGCCATTCCATGAAGAGAAGGTTCAATAACCTCGTCGAGTTCTACCTTCCTACTACTCACACCTTTCGAGAGAAACTCTTTCTCCAAAAAGGATCCATTCTTGGCAACGAAAACCTTGCCTTCGGATCTGTGATAGAAGGTGTACCCAATTGTTTCTTTAGGGTATCCTATGAAGACGCATTTTTCCGCTTTGGGTTCGAGTTTATCAGGTTGAAGTTTCTTCACATAAACATCGCATCCCCAAACTTTTAGAAATGACAACTTTGGTTTCTTGCCAAACCACAGTTCATGAGGTGTCGTCTCAACGGATTTTGATGGTGCCCTATTTAACGTGAATGCAGCCGTCTCTAAAGCATAACCCCAAAACGATAGCGGTAAATCAGTAAGAGACATCATAGATCGAACCATATCCAATAAAGTACGATTACGACGCTTCGGATACACCATTACGCTGTGGTGTTCCAGCAGAGTGAGTTGTGAAACTATTTCCACATTGTCTCATGTGTGTGCCAAATTCGTAACTAAGATACTCTCCTCCACGATCGGATCGTAGAAATTTGATCTTTACATTACGATGATTTTCTACTTCACTCTGAAATTCTTTGAACTTTTCAAATGTTTCAGACTTGTATTTCATTAAGTAAATATATCCATATCTACTCAAATCATCCGTGAAAGTAACGAAGTAACGATATCCACCACGCGCTGACACACTCATTGGACCACACACATCGGTATGTATGATTTCCAATAAGTCGGTTGCCCGCTCCATTGTACCGGAAAACGGGGTTCTAGTCATCTTGCCCATGAGGCATGGTTCACATGTTTCAAATGATTCATAATCAAGTGATTCTAGTAGTCCATCAGAATGGAGCTTCTTCATGCGTTTAACACCAATATGACATAAGCGGCAATGCCACATATATGCAGCAATATCATCATTCAACTTAATTCTTTTGGCATTCATATTATGAACATGTGTACTATTATTATCAAGATTCAAAATAAATAAACCATTCTTCTCAGGTGCATGACCATAAAAGATATTATTCATATAAATTGAACAACCATTGTTCTCAGACTTGAATGAATAACCGTCTCGCATTAAACAAGATCCAGATATGATGTTCATGCTCAACGCAGGCACTAAATAACAATTATTTAGGTTTATAACTAATCCTGATGGTAATTGGATAGGTAGCGTCCCGACGGCGATCACATCAACCTTTGATCCATTGCCGACGCGCATCATCACCTCATCCCTTGCTAGTTGTCGCCTGTTCCTTAGCTCCTGTTTCGAGTTACATATGTTAGCAACCGAACCGGTATCAAATACCCAGCGCCATCAAGCGAGTACTAGTAAGGTACACATCAATAACATGTATATCATATATACCTTTGTTCACATTCCGTCCTTCTTATCACCAGATATTTTGGGCGCTTGCGCTTCCAGTGCTCAAAGGTTCTTGCAAGAAAAAACATTCAAGATTCGACTTAGGGCCAGCCTTGGTCTTCTTCTCGGATGTGGCAACAGACTTGCCCTTCTTCTTGAAGTTTCCCTTAGCCTTGCCTTTCTTCTTGAAATCGATAGTCTTTTGGACCATCAACACTTGATGTTCCTTTTGATCTCCACTTCAGATTTTCGGCATTGTGAAGCTCGGGGAGAGACTTCTTCATGCCTGCATGTTGTAGTTCATCACAAAGCTCTTGTAGCTTGGTGGCAGAGACTGAGAACACGATGAATTCCTAGCTCAATGGGGATCGTTATTCCCAAAGCTATGAGTTTATCGGCGTACCAGACATTTTGAGTACGTGCTCACTAACTGTTTGTTTTCCTCCATCATGCAGCTAAAGAACTTTTCAAGCTTCATAACTCTCATCATGCGGCATGGGTGTCGAAGATCATTTTCAACTCTCTCATTGTATCAAAAGCATTGTACTCAAAGCGTTTTCGCGGCTCAGGCTCAAGGCCGTACAAAATGCATGATGAACTAGACTGTGGTCCTCCTTGCGAGTCAAGAAAACATTTTTCTCCTCCTCGGGGCCATCATCGTGGCGGGGCACCCGGCGCATCAAGCACATAGCTCCTTTGAGCAGCGAGGAGAATCCTCGAGTTAAGGGCCCGATTGGTAAAGTTGCTACCGTTGGTGGCTAGTTTCTCTTTCTCCATGAACAGATTGAAATTGAAAATAGGTGGTGCCATCTACAACGTATTTGCAAAGTTAATTAGACTAAGTTCATAATAGATTAAGTTCAAGTTTAATTCAAAATTACTACGAGAACTCCCACTCAAAAACAACATCCCTCTAGTCATCTTTAGTGATTACACGAACCAAATTCACTATACCGAAACCGATCATCACGTGAGACGGCATAGTTTCAAAGGCGAACATCAATATGTTCATCATATCATCCATATGACTCATGCTTTACCTTTCGGTTCGTGTTCGAGGCCATGTCTGTACATGCTAGGCTCGCCAAGTAGAACCAAAGTATTTGGCGTGTGTAAATCTGGCTTACACCCGTTGTATGCGAACGTAGAGTCTATTACACCCGATCATCACGTGGTGCTTCGAAACGACGAACTTTCTTAACGGTGCATACTATGGAAGAACACATTATTATCTTGATATTAATTTGGAGGGATCATCTTATAGTGCTATCGGCGTGATCATATCCAAGCAAAATAAGATGCATAAAAGGATTAACATCACATGCATGAATAAAGTGATATGATATGGTCCTTTCAAAGACTTGATCTCCATCTTGTGCGACATGGTATGATCTCCATCATTCCACCGGCATGGCACCAAGGTCCATGATGCTGCCATCTTGATTGTCTTCCTCCATTACAATATATCACATGGACATATACTTAGCACGCAGGCCATAAAAGAAAAAACAACCAAATGGCTCCTGCCGGTTGTTTAAATTTACAATAAATTTCATTTCATACAACAATCTTTGTATCAATGACCATATCACATCACAAGCCCTGCAAAAACAAGTTAGACGCCTCTAATTTATTTTTTGCATATTTTACGTGGTTTTGGGCTTTCTAGGAAAAACTGTTCTTACCTACGAACAAGAACCACAACGGTGATAAAAACATTATTAGCAAACCGTTGTAAATTAGATCATGACTATAGTAGGAGAAACTGACACCCGCAAAGCCACTTATGCAATACTAGTTGCATGTCGAGCGTGGAACAAGTCTCATGTGCGAGGACATGTAAGGTTAGTCCGGGCCGCTTCAAATCCCACTATGCCACCATGATCCAAAATACACGAAAGTATGCAATAACATGATCATCAACGCCCACATCCACATGTGTTTTAAACCGTACAAAACATCTATGCATAAACCTGGCTCTGATACCACTGATGGGTTTCGAAGCATGGAAAACAAAAATTTTCCTACGAATGCAACCAAACACCAAGATCATATCTAGGAGATGCATGCAAACGGTTTCAGAAGGACTCACCCTCGTAGACCGAAAGCGGGAATAACGTTCCCGCAAACAAACGTGGTTGAAGTAGAGGTACACGCCCGACTTCAAAGTCGCGAAGATGAGCGCCACAAACGGCAGCGCCTCCGTACTTGGTCACACGTACGGAACAACGACGACCTCCAATCCCTCGATCCAGCGGGGCAGCGGAAGTAGAGGATCCACGGGAAACTCCAACAACACTACGACTTAGTGGTGGTGGTGGAGAAACTGTTTCAGCAGCGCTTCGCTTAAGCTACTGCTTGAAAGGTGGAACAGCAGGAGGAAGGAGAAAAGACCAACCAAAGGGTCATGGAGATTAGTCATGAGAGAGGAGCTCCACCCTCCCTTTTATAGGAGTGAGTTGACTCTCCATTCTCTCCATGTGAATGGACTCTCCATTCTCTCCATGTGAATGGACTCTCCATGTGAATGGACTTTCCATTCTCTCCATGTGAATGGACTCTCCATGTGAATGGACTCTCCATTCTCTCCATGTGAATGGACTCTCCATGTGAATGGACTCTCCATTCTCTTCATGTGAATGGACTCTCCATGTGAATGGACTCTCCATGTGAATGGACTCTCCATTCTCTTCATGTGAATGTTCTGATATCCCGAAACTATTCCTCTTTGTCCAAACTTTTCTCCGGTGTTCGTATCCACTCAAAGCGTCGATGAACCTTAAGTGTGTCACCCTACGGTTCGTGAATAAAATGGACATGATCAAGACACCTCTCTGATCAATAATCATCAGCGGGATCTGGAGATCCATAATGACTCCCACTTACTCAACGATGAACTAGTGATCGTGTGAACCAAAACCAACATAACCAATTCCTTTTGTCTCGCGATATATTACTTATCCGAGATCCGATCATTGGTATCAACTATACCTAGTTTGATCCCGTTACCGATAAGTACTCTTTACTCGTTCCGTGATATGACATTCTTGTGACCTAGTCATGTGCTTGCAAGCGATGTCAATGTGATATCACCGAGAGGGCCCAGAGTATATCTCTCCGTCATCTGGATGGACAAATCCCACTCTTGATGCATGAGCCTCAACTAATACTTTCATAGTACCCAAATCCATCTTTATAGTCACCGTGTTACGGAGTGACGTTTGATGTCATCAAAGTACTCTTCCGGAGTTAGTGATTGACATCATCTCATGGTCTAAGGAAAAGAGCTATTTTGTATATGTTCAAGATAAAGAACAAACTTTAATGACTTGATCGAATTTGCTATACCAACTTGGGTGTGTGTTCATCACATCATTCTTCTAATAATGTGACCCCGTTATTAACAACATCCAATGTTCATGATCAGGAAACCTTGATCATCAGTTAATCAACAAGCTAGTTTAAAAGAGAGGCTTTACTAGGAACCTTTTGTTTGTTTATTACACACACATGTATCAACGTTTCCGGTTAATACAATTTTAGCATGAGAAATAAACATCTATTATAAACATGGAATAAGATAATAAACAATTTATTATTGCCTCTCGGGCATATTCCCTTCATGCAACTAGTGCAAGGGGTCATCCCGAAGATTTTCCATCTTAGAAAATTTGGTTGTATGGTATATGTACCTATACCACCCCCACAGCGGACTGCAATGGGCCCTCTCCGCAAGTCTGGGATATACGTTGGTTATGAGAGTGCATCTATAATCAGGAATTTGGAACCCATGACTGGAGACTTGCATACAGCCCGATTCGCTGATTGCATCTTTGACGAGGACCGTTTCCCGTCATTAGGGGGAGAGAATCAACCATTGGATGAAAAATACCGAGAAATAATATGGCATTCCACTGGGATCCCTTCGCATGACCCTCGCACCAATGGAGCAAATCAAGAAGTCCAGAAGATAATTGATTTGCAGAATTTAGCAAATGAACTGCCTGATCATTTTTGTGATCTGAAAAGCGTGGTTAAGTCGCATGTACCAGCAAGAAATGCAACAGAGAGGGTGGAAATACCAAAGAAAGCAGAAGGTATCCCTCGTCCTGTTCAGAGGCCTCAAAGAAAAAGAACAGGAAATCTGGCTTCTCAAACCCAAAGTACCCAGAGACGTCTGGGGAAAACTGGGCAAGAGGACTTACCACAGCCAATCACGAAAATGCCCCAAAGCAAGAAGGGGAGCCAGTTGAGACCTGGCACAGGAAAGAAGCCTCTGGAAAAGGCAATTCCAGATCTGAACCTTCCATTGGAAGAAGCCGCCAGAAATAATGTGTGCGCACACATTGGCAAAGAAAAACTAAAGGAACTTGCTCCTAAAATGGGAAATAGCAATGAAGAGCAAGTAGAAGTGCACGAAGCACCCCATGATGAAATGGCCATAAACTTTGTAATAACGGGAGAATCGATGAATAGAGCAACAGCCAATGTCGATGCATCCTTTGCAAAGAAGATTGCCACGATCATTAATCATGATCCCGAGCCCGCATCTCTCGCAGAGTGCAAGAAAAGGCTCGATTGGGAAGATTGGAAAAAGGCAATCACCGCAGAGTTAGTCTCTCTGAACAAAAGAGAGGTGTTTGGGCATGTGTGCCGCACGCCTCCCCATATAAACCCCGTAGGTCACAAATGGGTTTTTGTTCGCAAGAGAAACGAAAACAATGAAGTTGTAAGGTACAAGGCAAGGCTTGTCGCTCAAGGTTTCACTCAACGTCCTGGGGTTGATTATGAAGAAACCTATTCTCTGGTCATGGGCGGAATTACCTTTAGATACTTGATCTCAATGGCAGTCAACTTGAAGTTGAAAATGAAGCTAATGGATGTTGTCACAGCATATTTGTATGGAAACTTGGATTCGGAGATTTATATGAAAGTACCGGAAGGTATCCCTATCCCGAACCAAGACAGAGCAAACAGAAACCTATACAGTGTGAAATTGGAGAAATCACTGTATGGGCTGAAGTAGTCGGGAAGAATGTGGTACAATCGCTTGAGTGACTTTCTTTGCAAGAAAGGCTACACGAACAACGAAGATTGTCCATGTGTATTTATATAATGATCCACGAATGGATTTTGTATAATCTCCGTCTATGTAGATGACTTGAACATCATTGGGACGGATGAAGAAATTGAAGAAGCATGCACATACTTGAAGTTTGAGTTTGAAATGAAAGACTTGGGTAAAACCAAGTTCTGTTTAGGCTTGCAGCTTGAACATGTCCAACGCGGAATCTTGGTACACCAATCTTCCTACACGCAGAAAGTGTTGGAGAGATTTGGTTTTGAGAAGGCATACCCCGCAAAGACCCCAATAGTCGGAAGGTCACTCCAAATAGATCTAGACCCATACAGGCCTAGAGAAGAGGGGGAGGAAGTCCTGGGAGCGGAATTCTCATACTTGAGTGCAATTGGAGCGCTCATGTACCTTGCGAATAGCACTAGGCCGGACATTGCATTCGCCGTGAGTTTGCTAGCGCGGTACAGTGCAGAACCCACCAAAAGGCATTGGAAAGGGGTGAAGGACATCTTCCGTTACCTTCTAGGAAGCAAAGATCTCGGCTTGTTCTATAGAAGGAACAATGAATTGAATTTGGTTGGCTATGCCGATGCCGGGTACCTATCAGACCCGCATACTGGCAAGTCACAAACTGGATATGTTTTCCTTTGCGGTGGAACAGCAGTTTCATGGAAGTCGTCTAAGCAAACTCTTGTCTCGACGTCGACAAACTACTCAGAAATAATTGCCTTGTATGAAGCCTCTCGAGAATGTGCATGGCTTCGAAGAATGGTTCACCACATCCAGAAGTCATGTGATTTGAACATGGAACAAACCCCCACTATTATCTATGAAGATAATGCAGCTTGTGTTGCTCAAGTGCAAATGGGATATGTGAAAAGCAATCTTACAAAGCACATCAACCCCAAGTTCTTTTATGCCCATGAAATACATAAGATGAACGAGTTAAAGATACTGCATACTAAGTCATGTGAAAATCTCGCAGATTTATTCACTAAGTCACTCCCGGCATCTTCCTTTGAAAGATGCATTAGAGGAATCGGGATGATGAGACTTACAGAAGTGCAGATTTCAGGGGGAGAATTTTCACATACTCCTACATAAATCTCGAACCTGAAGTTTGAGTACCCAACGTGAATCTAGAAGTTTAACATTGAAGTTTGGGTGTATTGTACTCTTTTCCTTAAGTAAGTTTTTCATTGAAGTTTTCTTACATAAGATTTTTGATGAGGCAATTCGTGCAACACAGCAAGCGTATGCTATGTACTCTTTCTCCAAGTATTTTTCCCACTGGGTTTTTCTGGAGTTTTGATGAGGCATATGCATCTCGCGAGGAAGAGTCCGAGGGGGAGTGTTAGGAAACTTGGCCTCGTGGCCCATCTGGACTCTCCCTTATCTCTAACAGAACTACTATAAATAGGAGGCAGGGGCTACCCCTTTATACACAGAAACAAGCAATAAAGAATAGCAGAGCAGTTCCTCCTCATATTGTGTCTCTCTCCCTCTTTCTCTGTTCGCCAGTTTAGATCTATTAGGCAACCCCGGACTATTCGATAGCGAGGTTGTCTAAAAGTCTGGTCGATCGAAGAGAGGACTGCAAGTTATAGAAATGGTTATTGTACTAATGAGTGCTAGATTAAAACACTAAGAATTATGGAATTTAAAATTTTCCTCTCATCCCTCTTCAAATTATTTTTAAAAATAGTGTGTACTAGTAACGATGACTGACTGGAATGACGATCAAAGAGGGTCAATGATTCTAAGTAAAAAGAAATTTCCCTACTGAACAAGTTAGTGCAACTAAGAACCAAACAATTCAAGAATTTGCAAGATCCACCAACTTAGATTAAGGGCGGTAGTGCCAGATTGCTCAGGCAGACAAGAAAACAACACGATCTTTGAACTAAAATCAACGGATCTTTTGATCGCCTTATCTAAATCCCATGAAATTTTATATGCACCTTCTTATAGAGGTCAAGAACTTATTCCAATCTTAAATCATAAGAATTGATGTCAAATTCTGACTTTTTCCATTTGAAAAGGGAGTGCACCAAAACCAGGCAAAAATCAAAATCTTGATCTTGGACTTGGTCGTGGGGTTTTGATGATCACAATGATCTTGGGTAACCTCCCACATATCAAAGCAAGCAAGAACTCAAGAAAAGAACTCCAAGAACATGATTTACAAAGATTTCTCAAAGACTTGGCAAAAGATCGGTTATATTGAGAAAAACAAAAAAAGTGTTGCCTAAATGATGGGATATGATCTAAGAAAGATTCGTTCATCAATCATTCATCCTTGGCGCAAAAACCACAAGCATTTAGAAGGAGGGGAGGCAAATCCAAACGTACATAATTTAAATTGCTTGAATATAAATACTAAATTTAAATTGCTAAATTTAATACATAATGTAAATGCAAAATTTAAATTCAGAAGTAAGAAAATAAACTTTTATTTCTTTGGATGGAAAGTTTATAAAACCTCACAACAAGATAGGGCAAAGCTCAAAAGGGCACTAAAACCTTCAAGAGGGAAGAGCTACACTACTGTAACACCCCAATTGGATTTTTTGTAATTTATTTGGATTTAATTTGAATTGAGCCTTTTACTTAATTAATTAAATATTAGTAAAGTATAAATAAAGTTTTGTTGAAAATATTTTATTTGAGTTGTAAATGCCTTAAATATTTATGAGAATTTTTTCAGAATTTTTCTGTTTTTTTAGTGCCCTAAACGAATTAAACTATTTTCTATAATTATTTTAATTAGAAAATCGCTGGAAAAAGGTTGGAACAGTACTGGGCCGGCCCAGAACTGTGTCGAGCCGCGCGGCCCAGCCGAACCCTAACCTTAGCCGCCACGTGTCCGCGCCGTAGGATTGCGATCCGACGGCCGTGGATTTGCCACGCGGCCGCGCGATGCGGGCCGTTGGATCCGAGTTGCGTGTACGCGTGGGATGCTTCCACGTCATCTTCTCTGTGAGCCCGTGTCAGGACCCGAATTTGCAAATCTGGACCCTCTGTGTATACAGCACTAGTCCAGGATCACGCTAGTGCACACAGTCTCAACATTGGTAAATACCACAATCATACTCAACGAAATAGTAAATTACTTTAATGAAAGGAAATATAACTGGTTGCTCGACCTTATGGTTGAGTTTCAAATGTACGCCTGCAGGGCTTAAGTCTTACTCAAATAAACTTGCAGCGAAAAATAGAGAAACGCGTGGTGTCAACCAATATGCCACAGGCAACTGACTGGGCTCTCCCCTAGTTCGTCGGCTCCTCCTGGAACTCCTCCTCTAGTGCTGGCGTTGATTCCTCTTCAACTGATGTTTTGTAGTTGCAAGGGGGTGAGTACTTGGTACTACTCAGCAAGTCATGCTGTAGGATCGAAAGACACGAATATAGCAATCAGAGGGGGTGAATGATTGTGCGGAAGCTAAAACCAAATTCTTGATCTACTAAAAGTTCACCCCAAAACAGAACCAAATAATTGCCTCGTATTCGATAAAAATAGAATGACAGAGGTTCGGTAAAACGCGAATTCCTGGAGATCCAACTATCAGAACGATCTGAAATTTGGACACAAGAAACTAGATTCCAATACGAATCGAACCCAAAAAGAATCAGCTCGATCGGACTTACGGATCAAAAGTTATGAACCTCGCAAGCTTGCTATGACAAAAGATGACGAGAATAGATCTAACTAGAATTGTAGCTCGCCGAAAGATTTGAAGAACTTGATATTTATTTCTCCTTTCTTTTGTCTAAAGTACTCCAAACAAAAGAGTACAACCCTAAAGCTTGCTCAAAGCTTGATGCCCTTCAACAGGAGACAACCCCTCCTATTTAAAGGAGCAAAACACAAGGAGTCATGAATACAATTCCTACTCCTAATCTTAGAAGGAGTCCCACTCCTAATCCTAGAAAGAGTATGTATTCAACACAACTCCTCTTGGCCCAACCTGGCCGAGTACAACTCTTGCACGCATATGGCAACCCTACCATACTCACGTGACTAACACTTTCCACGCGAATGACCTCCTGCCATTCTCATGTAACTAACCATTCTTCATGTGCACCATTCTTTTAGCCCGAATGTCCCGCATGACATCCTTGACCACCAAGACCTCAGTTCCCCCTGAACCTAGTCCCGAACCTCAGTTCCTCCATGAACCTAGTTCCGGTTCCGTCATCGACCACATTCTCCCTCGAGCAATACCTGCACATGAACAAACCACAAAACGATTCCGAGCACAAATTCGCGACTTGACTCACATTAAACCATGCAACCACTCACAGGAGTGCATTGCATTAAATATTCTAAGAACACGATTTCAAAACACGAACCAAAACCTTTGCAAAAATCAAAAAGCTTTTCAAATAATCAAACTGATTTCAGATCTTTTCAAATAAAGAAACCAAAAAATAAATCTTGTCGAAATATCAAACTGGTTTCAAATCTTTTTCAAATACTCATCATCAAAATCAAATGGATCAAAAATAACGATCCTTCACATGCACAGAATTCAATCTAATATTCTACATGCATGGCTTATTACAAAGGATAGGCTAAGAGGGTTCTTTTGCAATAAAGCACACTCACAATAACAGTAATGGAGTGAAAGCAGTAAAACAGTAATAACAAATATAACTTTCGTCAACAGTTCACAAGTAAAGCATTTCTCATCCTAAAGCAATTCTCAGTTCCAACCCAACCATTTTTCTGAAGTCATTTTCATGAAAGTATAACCCTTGACTGTAATCCCCGAGCAGTGTCCAATACCGTGGACCCAGTTATTCGAATAGGTTGTACACTCTGCAGAGGTTATACACTTTACCCACAAGATACAATCAAACACCAGCAAGGCGAGTGATCGCATTAAAGCCTTTCCAAAGCTACTTCTAGATCTGGTACTGCCCGCTAAGGTTTCAACACTGAAGGGACTGGTTACCACAGTCAAGTCCCCCCTCTTGCGCCATGTGAGCCCACCATAAACTCGGCCTCACACCACCACGACAGTACCAAAGACTAGACATCACCGTTTACTCAGCTAGGTCTGTCCCATTCCAGACTTGTGGCTGTATGTTGGACTCAGTTCAAATGTACTTGTTCTTGGTCTTGAGCTGGCTCCTGGGTCAAAACTTCACCTTCGAAGCCTTCGGGCACTTCAACATCGACTCGTAACAGATAAATAAACACCAAATAAATAAAAATAGAGAAAAACTTATGTCCAAAAATTAAATAAAATTCACCATTAAATAGAGCTCAATTTTATAAAAAATTTAGAAATTGGAATCGCTCAAATCGGAGTTACAACGCAAAAGTTATAGCCGTTTGAAATTTGAAAAATCAAATAAAAGAATAAACTGAATTAATTCATTTATTTTTATATTGAAAAATCCAATTATGATGTCAGCATTATGTCAGCGGGGATTTTGAATTTCTACCAAATTATTTTTCTAAAGAAAAACCGAATTATGACGTCAGCTTGAGTCATCCGGTCCATGGGCTCGGTCCACGGTTCGGGTCCGATCCACCGTGGACCCGGTCCATGGGTACACGTGTCGCTGACACGTGAGGCCCACTGGATGACGTCATTGCTGACGTCATCACATCTCGGCCGAACGGCTCTGACAGCTGGACTCCATCGTGACGTCAGCATGACGTCACGGGTGACATCATCGCACGGTCGAGCCAGACGCTGACACACGGGCCCTCGCTGACATCACGTGTGACGTCAGCGATGACCAGGCGCGGCTCGGCTGACTGCGCCGGTTTGTCTCTCGGCTACGTGGCACAATCTGGGCCGTTGGATTGAAATCCAACTGTCCAGATTAGATCTAATCTTGCTACTGTGGGAAAACGTGGCTCAATCTGGACCGTGCGATTTGGATCGAACGGTCGAGATTGGATCGGGTCTTTGCATCCCTGTGGGGGTGACGTGGCTAGTCCCGGTGCTTGACACGTGGCTTAATCTACACCGTTCGATCTCGATCGAACGGCTGAGAATGCATCTAGCGTTACAACGAGGGCTAATCCTAACCGTATGATCTAGATCTAACGGTTGAGATCTAATCTAGCACAGTGCGGTCACAGGGGCTACGTGGCTTAATCGGAGGCATTGGATCTGGATCCAACGGTTGATATTAGATCTAAAATCTGTAACGTGGATTTCGTACGGGGTGACATGGACGAACCTGGGCCCTTGGATCACGATCGGACGGCTGACAGAGCTCGCGGGGTCGGCGATGCCACGGCGGAGCTGGGGACGATGACACTCCCAACGGCGTTTGGACACGAATCCGGCGAGAAGAATGGTACTCCCAGACACACCTCGTCACGACGGCTTCGGGTGTGGTCACCAACGCGGCGGAGGACGGCGGAAACGGCGGGAAATGGTGAAAAACCGCGGTGGCGCACACTTTCGACTTCGGCGAGCGATTGCGGGCGGGCGAGCGGCGGCTGGAGCTCGAAGACCTCGGGCTATGGGTGCGCACAAAAATGGAGGTCACGACACGGGTGGCGGCGCATTAAATACGGCGTCCGTGAAAACCGCGGAAAACGAGGCCCACACGGGCGCGACGGTGGAATCTGGCGAGGACTCGGACAGGATGACGTGGCCGCATCCTGACCGTACACGTGTCCACGATCGACGGTCATGATCGCGTCGGGTGCGAACGGGTTTGCACGGGCACGGGCTCGGGTGACGTGGACGGTCGCGTGGGTTAGGGTTTGGTTGGGCTCGGGTCTGGCTCGAACGTGGTTCGGTCGGACACAAATCACTCGGGTCGGATGAACAGTGAAACCCGATCGGGTTTTCCAGTGATTTGATAATTAAAATAATTTCTAGAAATTCATTTAATTCGAGAAAAATAGCAAAATACTCAGAAAAATTACAGAAAAATTCTAGAAAATATTTTAGGGCTTTTTGGACTCAAATAAAATATTTTTAACAAAATTTTACTTAAAATTTTTAATTATTTAAATAATGAGATAATTGACTTAATTCAAATAAATCCAAATAAATTCCAAAAAATTCCAAAAATTCACAATTACACTTTAAATATAAGAAAAGCAAAAATTAGGGTGTTACAGTCTGTCGTTGTCCGCCGACGCAACGGCGGCTCCACGAATCCCGCACCAAACTCGGACGCCGAGGCCGGTATTTAATGACCGGGTGGGCGCCCGAGGATCGCCTGCTAATCGCGCGTTGGTTGTCCTAGCCCCTAGAGCCCGACCCACCGCCGTTGCGTCTCGATTGCTCACCAAAGTCTAGAGGAAGCTGTTGCGGGTTTGGTTGCATTTGCGCCGCCGTTGAGCCGCCCCGGGAGCCGTCAGGTCCAGATCCGGGTGCGCGAAGACAAGCCGCGTCGGGGGAGAGCTTTCACCTCGCCGGAGACCTGCGGGAACGTCGTTGGCTAGGTCGTCGTCTTCCTCTCCGGTGAGCTGCACCGCCGATCTCCACTGCCAGCCTCGTGAACTCGCTCTTCCGTCCGATCTCAGGTGGGTGTCTTAGATCTTGCCACGTAGATGCAAATCAGAACCCTAGATCCAGTAAAATCAACGCGCTAGATGAAGTCAACTTAGGCCGTTGGATCTAAATCTTGCGATACGGATTTAACCATGTGCGTAGAGCCTTGTTCAATTAGATTGAATCTGGGCCGTTGGATTAAGATCGTACGGTTCGGATCATTTCGCATGGGTTCGGTTAGATCTATTAGTGATTGTAAGATCTGGAATCAAGGGCATAGATGCCGCCATGTGTCGATCACCGGGCCATGCCACATCATGACTAAATCCCATCGGATCAAGTCAATCCGAACCGTCCATTTTTGAACGCATGGCTTGGATCGCACCGATAGCCGAACCAACCACATAATGACGCGTTGCAAGAGGGAGCCGAGCGGGCAAGTGATCTCGGCCGTCCGTTTGAACGGATGGTGCCGATAGCATCACGTGCGCACGGATCTTGGCGCAGCCTGGCCAGCCGTACCGTGCGCAATGATGTCAGCGCTGACGCGGGTACTGACGCCAGCAGGTGGGACCCGCATGTCAGCGCCTCTGGGCCCGGTGGATCGAGCCCACCATGGACCCGGGAGTGGTCGTGAACCGGGTCCATGGATCGAGGCGACGTGTTAGCCCCCGATTGGGCCACGTTTCACAGTGACGTAATAAAATGATTTTTAGTAGAAAAATAATCCTAGTTATTCGGATTTATTCTTTTAAATGATTTTCAAAACTTCAAAATGCTATAACTTTTGCGTTTTAACTCCGATTGAGACGATTCTAATTTCTAAATTTTTATAAAATTGAGCTCTATTTAATGGTGAATTTTATTTGAATTTCCAAACCTTGTTTGCTTGCTGTTTATTTATTTTATTGCTATTTGTGCACGTTACGAGTAGACGTTGAAGTGCCCGAAGGCTTCGAAGGTGAAGTTTTGACCCAGGAGCCAGCTCAAGACCAAGAACAAGTACTTTTTGAAGGCAAGTTATGCTTTGATCATGTTGATCCTATTTTTGAAAACTATATTGATTCAAGTTATTGCATGCTAATTTAATTAGAAAAATATTTAAAATAATTATGGGAATTATATAAATGCTTAGTTGTTGTATGACACCTTGTTATATATAATTGTATGCCATGAACCCTTGTCACCCTAGTTTGTGGATTATTTAGTTGGACACTATTAATCATGCTAACATGGGTTAATTAGATCGTTGTAGTATGCTTAGCCCAGCCACGTGTTAATAACATGATTTTGGATAATCAAATATTAATATTGACTTAATGAGATATGGAACATGTTTTGGAAAGTGTCATGTGTTATTGATGATGCTGCTGATGGCACGTGATGCATGGTAAACTGGGGTTGATAAAATTGTTTAGACTGGGGCAAGTGGCAAGATTGTTTCTGGTGGGCCAAGAGTGGCAACTTGGGGGTTGATTTGGTTTTTGCTGGTTTTGGAATACTTGTGGACACTTTGGTAGTCTTGCCTTGGTCACCCTAAGGACTTAACCTTGCAAGCCTTTGAACTGGGTTGATCATGCAACCAAATGTTTGGAATGGGACATACCTAGTTGAGTAGGTTGCTAATAACTTGCATGTGGTACCTCAGGATGTCAACTATACCTCTGTGTAGTTGTATGGGGGAGCGTACCGGGGCTGCGGCTAGGTGTCAACTATATCTTTATTATTGGTTTACCGCTTTACAATCTATTGCTGTATTTATGAATGTTGCTTTACTGCAAATGAACCTGTTAGCCTATCCCTTGTAATAAGCCAAGCATGTAGAATATTAGAACTGCATTCTGTGCATGACTTGCTGAGTACCAAAGTACTCACCCCTTGCAACAACATAACATCAGTTGAAGAAGAAGCAATGCCGGAACTGGAGGAGGAGTTCCAGGAGGAGCCAACGAACTAGGGGAGCGAGCCCAGTCAGTTGCCTGTGGTATACTGGATGGCGCCATGAAGTTATCTTATTTTTTCGCTGCTGTTATCTCTTTCAATAAGTCTTCGCCCTGTGAGGCGTATAATTGTAACTTGACCATAAGATCAAGCAACCAGTTTGGTTAATTAATTAAAGTACCTTATTAATTCGCTGAGTATGATTGTGATATGTACCGATGTTGAGATTGTGTGCACTAGCGTGATCCTGGACTAGTGCTGAATACACAGAGAGTTCGGATTTGCATATTCGGGTCCCGACAACTACCCCTCTATTTATAGCCTCTTTGAGTCATCCTCCACCCTTGGATGAGTTGCTTCAATCCTAAGCAACCCTTCCAAGGGATAGGATTGACTCCTTCACTAAGATATTGGGCTAACCCGAAACCCACTAACAAACGAGTTTTACACAATTGTCATAGCAAGCTAACTTGACCGCTAATCCATCCTCTAAACTGCAATCCAACAGCCCTTCTCGATTCGAGTAGCTCCAAGTTAGCATCCCAGCCATTCCCTTGCTTGCTTGGCTTACAACGACTCCATCTCCGGTCATCCTCCGATGATCCCCGATCGTTTGGACCTCCGATGATCCCCAATCGTTTGGACCTCCGACACACCTCGCCTAGTCTCGGTCATCCTCGCCTCACCGTAACCTAGCACGTCGTCCTGCAACCATCAAAGACAAGAAAATACATCACATATCAATGTCCGAAATGATATACAATAATCATCAAATTACTCAAAATAAATCAAACTCCGCTATCAAAGTCGGCACTACCGCCCATCTAGGGCTGGTAGTACCGCTCAACCGGCACTACTGCTCCCCAGAGCTTGGTAGTGTCGCTAGCGCTAAATCCTATGTGAAGATCTGTATGGAAAATAACTACCGCCATTGACAGGTCGGTAGTGCCGCTTTGTCCGCAATACTGTGCCCCCACAGCGGTAATGCAGCTGTGGGCACCTGGAAATATGAATCGAACCTCACATATGCATTGGACTAGAAGTGATATCCATACTCCACTTAACTGTATGTTCACTGCCACCAATAGTCCCGTGCACGAAATATGAACCAGACATGTCTTGATTGGAGAAGTATTTGACATGAATACCATCGGGATTGACTAAAGAGACAACTTGATTGGCACAATCAATGTGTCCCTGGTTCTTTGATAGCCAATTCGTGCTAGGAATGACATCAAGGCTTGGTGAATGAATGTTGATTGAATGTCCTTTGAAATCTACCTCATTGATCACAATTTTAACTCTCAAGCTTATGAATTTTGCTCTCATGACAGACCCAGGTGAATAAATTAACATGTTGTTGTCTAGGTAGTACTTTGATCTTTTGTTGTTCAATGAATTCAGTGGATACGAATGAACGAGATGCTTCGGAGTCAAATAAAACCAAGGAAGGAGCTGAATGCACAAGAAACATACCAAGCACCACGTCAGATGCGTCATTTGCTTCTTTGGAGGTTGCATGGTCCAGGCGGTCATGCCCAAAACCTTAAGCTGGCCTACCTCCTTGGGGGCCTCCATTGTGAGACCCTCCCTTTTATGCTACAGTATAACATAAAATAAAGATTTTAAAGTGCATACTGTGCCAGTCCCATGATTAGTAGCTAGCACGCACTTTCACAAATTGAAATCACAACCATACACAATATTTTATTTCATATAATAACGGAAGTATTGATACAATATGGCTTGTAAGGTCGATCAAAATACAGTGGAAGAATAAAAATTCTTGTAGTGTGCCACATAATCCCTCAGGCAACTGACAAGTTATAAACTCCAGATAAAATCATCGTCGTAATTCTCGTAACCTACGTAAAAGTATGATTCAACGGAATATTCTATTTCTTCACCGAAAAATAACAATAATAGTATGTGTGAGTACATTACGTACTCAGTAAGACTTGTAGTGTTTACAAATCTATAATAAATGTAGGCTGTATCAAGAGAAAGGCTATTACAATTTATTTTGCCTGGAGTCAAAGTGAATTGTAAATATAGAATAATAGATTGAAAGCGAAATTTTGTAAAAGCAAATTGACAGATATATAAAATAACAAGTATGTAAACATAAAAGGGTTCAGTAACAAGTATATTTAATAGATTGAAAGCCAAGGAGGAATGCCGGCGTGGTTCAACAGCTCAACACACCAATACAGAGTTCAGAGAGAAGCAGGAAGAATGGAGGAGAAATTCAGTGTGTCAAGCCTGGACGTCTCCAGGTGTTTATATACAAGCGTACAAGAATCGACAAAGATTATGAGCATTATGTCGCTTGAATATGGCACATTACTAATCGACAAAGATAATATCAATTACCTACTAGAAACTGACGGCGTTTATGACACTTATACTGAATTGAAATATATGTTTAAATCGCATTTAAACAGAATGAATAGAGAGATAATTGCAAGATTCAGCAAAACAAAAGGTGAATTCAAAGTGCCAGGAGACACACTATGACGCGGTGCGATCGCTCGTCGCAAGTCACAATTCACGCGGATTTTCATGCGACAATACGCGAATACGCGCGCGCGTGTGTGTTTAGCCAGTATTCACCCTATGATATCCTCATACCAAGTGTCACATTAATCAAGAGGTGGCAAGAACTCCACCTTTTAAATTGCCCTTCCTCCACTTGGCTAGGCAATATGGTACTAAATCATGCATGCTATGGAATTAAAGGAAATGGGCCAGCCATGGGCCAATTTCTAAGAGGGAAACCTTCCTATTTTATTTCTACCAAAAAAGTACGAAAAATTATTCGGACTGGAAGCGACCAAAACATGTCAACAATATCATTATATCACCAATACATATATAATATATATACCTTATATGAATACAAATAAATAGCATAACAAGATGCCAATTAAGCTAGGAAGTAAATATGAGTCTTAAACAAGTAAATGGCAACATGTATTAAATAGAATATTTAGATATAATAATTAATAATAATCTAATTATTTTTAATATCCTTTAATATTATGTGTCAAAAAAATGCACTTACTAAACTTAAGGAGTACATGTCGATTCGTGGAACGTTCCATTCGTCAAACTGCATGCCGTGCGTGCGTGCATACTACTGCATGATTTCGTTTGCCATTAGACTATGTCCAACGATATCCCGTCTCGGTCTTCATTCCCTTCCTGATGGGAAAACCGCCCGCTCGGGAACGACGACGATGCTCCGCGGCTTCCCGTCCTGGGTGCGGATCGGAAGGGATAAGAGAGAGAATCCCGATCGGGGGAGATTCTCTCTCCTTTCCCTTCCAGGCGACGATCGGTTGGCGGAGGCTGCGCGCGCTGGGGCGAAAGAGGGGAAGGAGCGGCGCGGAACCGGGGCCGAGCACCAGTTCGCGACGGCAAGGGTCGGCGGAAGGCGAAGCAGGCGGCGGCAGTGGTTGCTGAAGAGGGAGGAGATGGGCCTCTTCACCGGCGTGCACGGAGGCGACAGCCACGTCGACGCGAGGTACATTTCCCCCAAATTTTGCCCTAATTTCCGCCCGATTCGGTTGTAGAATGTGCGATGGTGACCATATTTTGGAGTGAATGCTCGACGGTGGTGCTCAGATCTGTAGTCGATTTGCTGGTCTAGGGTTTTGGGCAGCCACCATGTAGACGGTAGCTTCGATCTATAGACGGCTTTGATCTGCCTCAATGTAGTTCGGCCTAGCTTCGATCTGCTTCAGGAGAACTACGAAGTGGAGTACAAGCTAAGAATATGTTCAAGCTAGCTAGCTCGATTGGACGATGAATGGATGTTGTGTACAGAAAAGTAGAGAAGCTAGGATGGTGTTGTTTCTATTCGATCGGGGTAATTCATTAGTCGGTGAAGCTAATTACTTTCTTCTTTCCACAATATTAGGATCCCATTCTTGTAATGCTTAGCTATTCCGGATGAATACACCTGATTTATGAGATATCTAATTTAAGATGACTATTGCATGCAGAATATGAAAGTTGTTCAGATACAGAGGTCAGGTGAAAATGAATCTGTTATGGGAAGAGCCGTTGGGAATAGGCAGAACTAGTATAAAAATTTGCCCAATTTGTTCATTTGACCATAATAATATATTTGCACTCAAACATTCCGAAACATAGTTTGTTCATGTATGTACTTGGTGACAAAATCCCACAATGTTATGTGTTCTCTTATCTTGTTTGAAGCCAACTGGTTCATGCGTCGGTTTGCGTGAGTGGGAAACGTAGAATTCATGCTTGGAGCTCTTTACCTAGGCATATTTTGAGGAACCCATCCTTGGCCTCTTTTTAGAACTGCTGGAGTATGTCATAAAAATGTAGTCTCTGCCCTTTGTATGTAGTATGGATAAAGGGAAATTACCTCAACCTTCATTGGTTTACACGTTCGGACTATCTGTCAGTAAAAAATTATCTGTTGAGAAATATTGTAGCAAACCACCTTAGAAAGGGTTGCATACAGCAACTGGTATTTTACAAAACACTTGGCATTATCCATAACATTAACTTTCTTAATGAAAGGCCAAGAAGGGCCTAAAAACAGGTAACATAGACCACTTGCCTTTGCAATGTAGAGATAAACTGAGAGAAGGCAACATATAAAAAAACATAGCATTAGCTATGATATAATATTACATAACATGTACATTTTAGGGATGATTGTTTAGTAATACTTAGGGATGATTGCAGTTGGGGATAATGAAAGAAAATGTTGATGCCAATATGGCTATTGTTTCTGTAGATGGATGAAGAAAAGCTTGTAGCATGTCTGTGAAGCATGAAAGAAAATCTTGAGTTGCAGGTCGAAGCTCTTAGGAAGATAGTTAATGAGAATTTTAGCCCGGCACAGTATTGCCATTCTATCGACCTGAACTATACCCTCCTTGCTGTGGATGACATCGCTACTCGCTTGGACGAACTTAGCTTGAAAGATGCAGAAGTTGTGGCAGCAGTAGACACTACTACAGAACAGGCAATCCTTGCCGCCATATTACTGCCGGTTGGGCTAGAGCCGTCAGTGATAAAATATCACTGCCGGTTCGTAAGATCCGCTGCCCAGGAAATGTATCACTGCCGGTTGGTATAACCAACCGGCAGTGATAACAAACTATCATTACCGGTTTATACTCAAAACCGGTAGTGACATATCACTGCCGGTTCTAAATAGAACCGGCAGTGATATTAGAACTTTTACTACCGGTTTATTCTTTAACCGGTAGTGATATGTATTTTCCTGCGCATCTGAGCGTAATTTGACATTATCACTGCCGATTATGCGTAGAGCCGGCAGTGATAAGGTTTGCCATGACTTGGATGCTTCAAATTTTGGCCAAAATTTGAAACATCCATGTCATATGGTAAATTCGGAATATGATAATAGTTAAAACAGTGTTCGGGTGCTTTGTGAGGTTAAGGGGAGTAGGACGCGTTATATTTCAAATGCTATCATACCGACACTACAGTACTAGATCATGTAAGAACTCTAAAGTTAAGCGTGCTCGGGCGAGAGTAGTACTAGGATGGGTGACCTCTTGGGAAGTGCATTAAAATCGACGATATAACTCATTAGTTATGCGTGCTTGGGCGAGAGTAATACTAACTAGGATGGGTGACCTCCTGAATCTCTTCGTGTTGTTTTAAAACTGCCGGATTTGGTCTTTAACCGGCAGTGATATTTATTATCACTGCCGGTTCCTGAGCCGGCAGTGATTATCCCGAGTATCACTACCGACCAATCACTGCCGGCTCTCATATCCGACAGTGATGACGTTTTAGACCCGGCAGTGATGTATTGTTCTGTAGTAGTGAGAGAATGCAGGGCATCATGGGGATGACGATCATTCAAATGAGGAACCACCTGTGCATTCTCAGACCGGCAGTGGTGGGGCTAGCTCGGAGGGATTGGAGTCCGATGGATGGGAGTCCGACCGCTCGTTCCATCTGAACTACTAGGCCCTGTCGTAGATGAGTAGTATGGTGGAATGTTATCTATGGTGGTGTGTTATGTACGGTCCATGTGTCATGTAATGTATGGTGGCGTGTTATCTATGTTGTATAGGTTGAACTACTTTCCTTGTGTAATGTTATCTATGGTTGAATGTATTTCTTGTGGAATGTTATCTACTTGCCATGTCTCATGTTATCTAGTGTACTTAACTGTTCTGTCATGGAATTTGTAAACAGGGGTATCATGGATCCATTTCTGCAGAGTATGCTCAATGGGGCTGTTGAAAACATAAACTGCACACAGACAAGCCTCCCATTACCAGAGATACCGAACTTCTCCCCGGGTTGATCTGACTCCAATGGGGCAGACAATAGTTCAAGAAAGGGTAAGAAGAAGAAGGGCGTGCTGAAGACTTCGAGGAAAACATGGAAGGCAGTTGAGGAGGAGCTGCTAATGTCGGCATGGTTGAATGTGAGCCAAGACTCTGTCGTTGGCACTGATCAGTCAGCGGAGACCTACTTGGGAAACATTGTGAAGTATTGTCAGGCTGGGTATTCTTCTCTCTCTTTTTTTAAGAAAAACAGTAGGAGAGGCTAGCTTCTAATTAGGGGTGAAGCTAGGAGTGACCAGTATGTTGGACACTCTAAAAATTTGAAAAACACTATAAATTAACTTTTTTAATAGACTAAATTTATTGATTAAATTTGTCAAGTTTTTAGTGGTTTGGCATTATTAAGATATTAGAACTATTTGTATTGTATTTTTAGCAAATTTTTAAACAGATAAAGTAAGGCACTTAAGGAGACTCAACTAAGAAAATATGATATCAATATAAAAAAACTAAAATGGGTATAGGGAGACTACTACAAGTCTCCATATAAATCATATTCCTCCTCGTTGGAAACATTGGTATTCTTCTGGAATTCCTCATGTTTTGCACCAAGAAGATCATCTATGGATAAGTTCCCATATCCGAGAAGGCTCTATTTGAACTTGGTCATAGAATCAGGGACATTACCATCCTTCTTCTCACCTTCTTGCTCAATGTCTGGTTGGGCGGTGAAGTGCGCCTCAACCTTCTTTTCTTGATTTTTTCTGAAATCTCCTAGTGAATTTCATGTGAAGTTCGATCAAATGTTTTGGGATGCGATAAGTGCGCGACCAATGGCCGACATATCCACACCTAAAACATGGCTGAGGAGGGTTAGCAGCCTTATTGGCATGTCATTACTTCTGGAAGGTTCCTTGACCTTTCCACTCTGGTTTTCCCTTTCCTTTATTACTGCTATCATTTTTCCAGTTTCCCCATTTATTCTTTTGGCCCTTTCTACGGCCTCAGCTATTGCTAACCTGCTGAGCATTAGCATGTGCTTCAGACAATGCTTAACTTCCATTAGAAACTGTATGATGATTCTACATCAGGAGTTTATCATGTTTTTCTACTTCTAGCAGAACACTAATAAGCTTATAATACTTCTGGTACTTTGCATGACGGTACTATTGTTGCAATATTCTCATGTTAGAGTGGAAGGTGTACAAGGTTTTGTCGATCATCTCAGCATCTATAACTTTTTGGTAACAAAATGTTAATTTTGTGATAAGTTTGTGCATGACAGAATTATATACTGCCATAAATTTGAAGTCCTGGAAGTGTACTAGGGTCCATTCGTGTTGTGCTTCTAGCAACAGTACAAATTTTTGCTGATTGTAACGTTCCTTCAGGAAATTTCACAATACCAGCGGATCCCCATCATCAAATATTCAGCATTTAGGTCCGGATGGAGATGGTGTCTTAGGAAATGCAAAGCAGCGCTTTTTGCGGGTTCGGGAACAGAAGTGGCACAAGCTTATAGCTGGGTAATAGCAACTCCAAGTGCTCTAGTTATTAGATTGATTTTGGCATCCATGGCACAAAAGAGGTAATTCCTGACATCCAGGGCAAGCACAGCTTTGCGATGTCAGACATATTCTATATGCAAGCAATACAGAATTTTACTACTATTAAAACATGATAATGCATACATATCATTAAATCAATAATGTTTTGGTTTATATTTATTTAGTATATAATTATAACAAATTTTTCCAAACTTTTCTGAGCATTTTCACAATTTTTTGCTAATGATTTAGCAATTTTCTAAGCAAAATAAATTCTAACATAAATTAAACACGAAATAATTCTAACAAAAATTAATGCAGAGATATGTTGCTCATAATATGCTGTCCTAAATTTTCTAGAATTTTTCTAGCATTTTTCATAATTTTCTGTTAATTATTTAAGCAATTTTCAGAATTACTTGAATAACAAAAAAAATCAAATACCAGAACAAAAAAATGAAATAATTATTTGAAAAATAAAACCAGATGCATGACATAATCAATAGGTCATCATAATTATCTAGAATTTTCTAGCAATTTCTACAATTTTTTATTAATAGTTAAGCAATTTTTAGAATTACTTTAACAGCATAAAAAATAATTTAGCACACATTAAACATGGCAAAAAGCTAGAAAATAATTTAGCACATATTAAATAATAATTTTTCAAACTTTTTGAAAGTCCAATAACCTTAAAATCTAATTTTAAGGATTTAATATCAATTTTTTTTGAATTTATTTACTAATTTTAGAAATTACAAAAAAATCAATGGGGCAAAAACGTAAATTCGCCATTTTTAAATGGAAAAGATAAAAAAAACAAGCCAGCCTTTTGGGCTCGGTTCAGCCCAATAGGCCCAAGTACCACCCTAGTTGCCGCCTCATTACATACGCACGGGCGCCGCCTTTTTCGACCATGCGCTGGCCCCGCATCCTCTGATAGCAGTTCGGTTGTGCACAACGCCACCTCTAGGGCCACCGCTTCCTGGCGCTGCTAGCCAACGCGGGCGCAGCCTCCGGGGCCACCATTCGGTCGCGCTCGGGCGCTGCCTCCGATCGCTGTGTGCCCGTGCACGGGCATAGCCTTTGGGGCTACTGCCTACAACCGCCGCTCGGTCGTACGCGGGCGCCGCTTCCAACGGACACCGCCTCCAATCGTAGTGCGGCCATGCGTGGGCGCACCTTTCAGGGCCGCCATCTCAGACCGCCGGTCGGCTGTGCGTGGGCGTCGCTTCTGGGGCCGGCGCCTCCGATGCCGTGCGGCCATGCGCGGGTGCAGCCTTCGGGACCGCTGCCTCCTGCTTGCGCGTGACTCCACGGCTGCCGCCCCCCCCTCGCGCTGCCGACTTCAAGCACGGAGGCCGAGGTGCGACCGCCGCTTCCGGAGCCGCCACCAAAGAGATGCATGCGTCAGCGCGTGGAAGTTGAGGCGCTTTGGGCACCAGCCGGACAGGGAACTAAAGAGGCTCGGCGCATCGTCCGACGCACGTGCGCGAAGCAATGGGGCACTACCGCCGGCGCGGGAAACATGCGGGAGCCATGGTGGAGCGACACATCTTCCGATGCATGCGCGCGAAATGAGGAGGTGCTGCCGTGGACACCAGTGGGCGGCGAGGCGGCCTCAGGTCCCCGTGCTCCGGGCTAGGAAGCCGAAGCACCGACCCAAATTTTTCTCCGGGCTAGGAAGCCGAAGCACCGACCCAAATTTTTTTCTTTTTTTTTTGAACAATAACTTTTTTTTCTCAACAGTAGATTAGATCAACTGTTCACGAACGATTACTTATGTAGGGTTTGGAGTAGCATTGATCGTGTGATGCAGGAAGAGCTTGATGCAGTGTCAACGATCACAATCGACCACATGTAGAACGATCATGCCGATAACGTGTTGTAAAAAGTAGTCATTAATCCGCATCAATCAACAACATATCCACAGGAACACACGAACAAAGGTAAAAGCACAAGTAGAAACACACATAATATAGGGGCAAAATATTCTTTTTACTAGATTGATTTTTTTGTACAAAACACTGTCCAATATATAATAGAAAAACTCCTAGAGATCAATTCGAATTTGTCTATTAATAGATAGAGTCATTCCATATTAAAACAGGATTCTTTCCGTATCATAAGAGCCATTCGCACGGAAAAAAGAAATTTATGGATAGTCCAGATACGGAAAAAGGAAATTTATTAATAGTGCAGATGTAAAGGACACGTGTCACTCCCGGTCAAATCGGTCAGCAATAGTCTTCTGCCTTTTCTCTTATATATCCTCTCTAAAGAAGAAGAACAATCTCTCATCTCTCACAAGTAAAAAAGAAACAAACTCTTATCACTTTTTTTTAGGTTCACATCCGATCCGATCCCCTCGATTAGACTATTCTATACTTCTCTTTTTTTATAGCAATTTAAGAGTATAATTTTATTTTTGTAAATATGTGATATAATTGATCATTAGGTTTGAAATTTGCTTTCATTACAATGCACGAGCAACTTAACTATTATAATTTTGTTTGGCAGAGCTCTAGATCTCAGCTCCATCTTAGATCAAAACTTGTAGGCTAAAATAAAGTGAATTAAGTTTATATTTTTTTTAAAAAAATGTAAACAAGATGACACATCTAAACATTCTTAATATACTCATAGCTCTAACTTCAAGGATCTAATAGAGCTAAAAATATCCAGCTCTACAAATCAGAGCCTATATACATGAATTCTCACCCGGAGACTAGAGCAGCCAACAAGCAGCAACGTACCCTAGCTAGCTTCAACGATCAATCACTCAGTGCCATAATTAAACAGCTACCTTAACTAACAGCTAAGTCACGCTCAAAAAATCCCCCTCCAATTTCTTAAGAGGTTTACCTAAAAGATTCGCCATATAATTTGGAAGATCTTTCAAATACCGCATATGAGTCATGAGACATGCGAGTTTGATCTATTCCATTTGATATCTTTGTATTCGAGAATCAACAAATTTACACACTGTTTGACAAGGAAAAAAAATGTCGTAGTACAATCACAAATGATCATTTCCCTATCTAGCTTGATTCTATATATGCAGTTGCATGCATGGTAATTAATTAAGAGCTTTTTATGGTACATTAAATTTAATATAAATTATTCATCCTTTTTATTTAATAGGTCAGATTAGTTGGAATTTATTTGCACCTTTTTGTAGGAGAGTAGTAATACACTTAATAAATTAATGATAAGATCTATAATTTTTATTATTTATTGTGTAATTACCGTACAACCCATCATAAGATTTCACTTACTCCCTCCGGTCTGGTATTATCTGTCGTTTTGGACATCGACACGGTCTTCAAAACACAACTTTGACCGCTAATTTTTATTATAATATATTTATAAAACCCAATAAAATTATAATATTATGAAAGTACTTATCGAGACAAGTCTACACATATAATTTTTATGTATCCAATTTAAATATTTAAAAATATATTGTTAGTTAAAGTTCCGAAAGTTTGATCATCACTATGTCCAAAACGACAGATATTACCAAACCAGAGGGAGTAATTAATGCCTAGGCGACGGCTAGCTAGCCTTGTCCTCCACGTGTATCTCTAGCCTTGGCGACCGTAGCGGCTTGCTTCTGTATATTCTGCCTCGTCTGGTAGATGAAAACCTCTGCCCAGTAGTCCACCGGCGGCGTGCCGCCCATCTCCTCCACCCTCTCCATCCGGACCTCGCCATCGCCGACGGCGGCACGGTCGTTCCACTCTACAGCACGGCCAATCTTTTCCACCTTGTCGACGCAGACTTCGCCGCAGCCGATGGAACCCCGCCGCGACATGCTGGATCTGATTTGGAGCGCCGTATAGATCACAAAACGAGAGAGAGAGAGAGAGAGAGAGAGAGAGAGAGAGAGAGAGAGAGAGAGAGAGAGAGTTCTATGTTTTGTTTCTGAGGTGATGGAACTACTCTTGGAATTAGGATTAGGAGATGGGGCGTACTTATAGAGTTCTAGGCAGTCGGTAGGGGGAGGATATCCTCTGACGTTACGTCCTCTGACATTGGGTCACTGACGTGTGGGTCCATGCGCTGGGAGAGTCCACACGTCAGTGACCCAAAGTCAGAGGGGTGAAGTCAGAGGATCTCATTTCGTCGGTAGGTGGTTGTGATTAGGAAGATAAGGCCATAGCCAATAACCTATATGCATGCTAGCAGCTAGGAAAGGAATAGTTGGCTCGAATTATTGGAAGCAAAATCTTGTTCTTATTCCTGCAATCCTGCAATATTCGATTCCATGTATGGAATCCTCTGAAAAGACTATGGCGTTGTCCGGTGCGGTTTTAGCATGTGTATAGATGGTCAAACACATTGACTTGCCGAAAATTGAACGGAGCTAGCTGCAAAAACGAAATGCGTACAGGGTAGGTTAATGCGTTAGGCAATGTCTCCAGGCATGGCGTCATCAGCCTTCGTAAACGATGATGATGCAAGCCAATCGATCTCGGCTAGCTTAAGAGCAGTGCGCGGCATATAAATTTTCTCTGGAGCAAGACTACGACGTGCGGTGCGGGCTCCCTCAAATATTTCTCTGCGCATATTATCTACCAAAAAGGATACTCCCTCTGTCTCACAGAGAGTGTATTTCTAGTGTTCAAAGTTTGTCCCACAAAAAGTGCATCTTTAGTCCGTAGGGCTCAACTGTAAGTGTATGCATGCTCATTTAAGTGCATGTGGAAATCGAAGCACTAGCATGCTTGTGTATGGAGTAATGAGGGTCACATTAGTCATTTACCTTGCACATTAATCTGTCTTAAAAAAACTAGAAATACACTCTTTGTGGGACGGAGGGAGTAGAGTTTAACTAATTGACGCCGTGTTATCGACGTCAGGAACGCAATTATATATCATCCCCTCTAATGCAATTCGCATGCAGAATATAGAGATGTACTCCTACAGGGCGACGTACTAGTGATGGTCAAACTTCTAAAACTTTGACTATCGATATATTTTAAAATATTTAAATTGAATATATGAAAATTATATGTGTAGACTTGTCTCGAGAAGTACTTTCATAATATTATAATTTTATTGGGTTTTATAAATATATTATAATAAAAATTAGCGGTCAAAGTTGTGTTTTGAAGACCGTGTCGATGTCCAAAACGACATCTATTATCAAACTGGAGGGAGTAATAATTAATGCGTATAATCTTCCTCCTCTCTCGTACAACACGCACACGTATACTGCAGGCGCAAACCGCGCACAGCGAAAGCCCAGGGCGACACGCCGGGGAGGGATATCATCGCACGTACACACGCAATTGACGTCGGGACGTGACGCACACAAAACCCTCCCTTAATGAGAAGTAGAGATGAAAACAGTAGGAAAATGATGGTAAATGGTTATGTCGTTGTTGACATTAAAAACTTAAGGCAGGGTTTCTAACTTTAACGCAACAGTCGGACACCTGGTTCTAGCAGGTAAATCGATTTGCATGCAATTGATAAGGTAAAAAATAGTAAAGTCCATCAAAGCCGATATCAAACGATGATTGGCGTAACTCCGATCGGCGAAAAGCCAATCAGGACGTAACTAGATTAGTCGATCGGAGCTAATCCAAGGATAAAGGCAAATTGGCTTTGAGAGGCGACGCGCAACAAAACAAAGCAAACCAAACCTGTGGTGAAATCAACAGGACCAATAATCGGTGATGCGCAAACTTTTATTGATCTAGTCGACTTGAAGAAGAAAGCTTGTTACAAGAAAAAAAAACGACGAAACTGTAAATATGATTGTGGTTGTGTGTTGTGTTTTTCTACCCGGCCTAGTTCATCTTTTATACCCTTTGGCCGATCCGAGTCCTACTTCAACACGGTGACAAGGAATCCGTGTCGACTAAGGTTTCCTAAATAGACTCCTGCTTCCAAATTCCATCATGCGCTATCCAAATTCCCTGAGATCTGACTTGCTGATATTTCTACTTGCCAAATTTCAACGCAAACATATGTCCCCCATTTTTTGGAAGATAACTTGTTGTCTTCCAAAAATCCTATCGGCTTCTTGCCATCAGTCCTTTCTCGATCTTCTCTTAGAAAAACTCTTGGGCAACCGTTGTATTAATGGCGCCGTAAAACTCTCGGTGCGTTTTCACTGCACGTGCCATTTCAAAACCATTTCCCACCGTTTCAACTTTTCACCGTGATATAAATATGCGGGCCCCCCACGGTCATTTTCTATGCCTTCGAGCTCTCGATCCAGCAGCAATCGGCTGCCTTCGCCTCTCTCATCAAGTCTCTCAATCAACCCCTAAGTCGGCTGAATGAATCCCACCCAGGTACTCATTCCGATCCCTGACAGCAATGATTAGTATTATCTAGGACTGATAGAAAACCTAGGAGCCGACACAGTTATCAATCAGGAGGTCCCCAGACTCGCTCTATCGTGGCTGCTGGATATAATGTAGAAGAGTGGGGCAAGAGTTTCAGAGCCTGACCGACAGCCCTCAAGGGGTGGCGATCTTGGTATATTATGGTGTCGGCTCAGAAGAGAGGGGAGTGGGAAAGGATGGGTGTAGATGAATGCCTCCCTTTATGCCTAGCCAACCCTGAAGCCAATGAGCCCTTGGTGGCCACGACGTGCTACTTTTGATTGGACTCTTTCAATGCTTTCCTCTTCCAAACTGGCCCGATCGGCCCAACTCTCCTAGATGTAGCTGAGCTATGCTGCCTTAGGCCTGACGGTGAGCAGATATCAGCTTTTAGCGGCAAACCCAGATATAAGCTGATCCAATCCAAGGGTGAAGGGTGGCGTAAATACATTCAGCATAACAACAAAATAAACGGGCCAGTATAAAATGAAGAACATGTTGCTTTTCTCAACTTGTGGTTAGATAGATATTTGTTCTGCGGAGCCTCCCTCTGGCTGACTCAAGTATGTCAGCTGATAGCGGAGCAACTAGTGGAGGGCCGTCGGCTTGCCCTGGGAAAGATGTTATTGGGTGCCATTTATCAGATGATGCACGTCATACGGAGCCGACTTTTCTTTGGGTTTGCCAAGTTCGCAGTCGGCAACGTAGGAGGACCCTTGTGGTTTATATAGATCTGGTTGTACTGCATCTTCAGCCGATCACTTATTCTTGATCCTTCGGAAGACCTAGGGTTCCCTCTAGAGGACTATCCAGAAGGTGCAATTCCCTGATATAGGGCCAGCCGATCTCAAGGGGAAAGATTCATAATGTGTTCTGCTAGTGAGCTAAAACTAACCCTGGCCGGATTGAAGAAATATCTGTCGTTCTTTTTGAATCTGGACAATATCATCTTTGGTCAGCAGGATTTCTTCAGCTATGGTGATATAGCCGACCATCAATGGCCTTCCTTCCTGCACTTAGATGCCGATAGTTCCTTGATGCCTCAATCAACTTTAGATCTCTACAAACTTTTCCTTTCTCCCAGCATCCTTCATGTTGGTCTGAACACAAGGAATCGGACCTTTCAATCGTCCTATGAGTTTTTCCACCCTTTAATCTATGCCCGCCAGTTGGGCTTTGGTTAGGTTATTCCTAGCATGCCTCTGCTTGATCGGCTTCAACCTAGAGCTCGGGTGACAAACAAGACGGCTGCTGAAATCATTGTCGACATAGCCGATGATCTCCAAATCATGGAACTTCCACACTTCTTCCTCAATTCCCGTCGGGCAGGCCAGTTTTCATCTTGGTGGTCTTCCGTGGCGGAGGCCCTTCTGTTGGATAGAACTCCGTCGACTATTGTTTCTATATTTTTGCCTAATTTCCACGAGCCGACGGTAGTTTCTGACAACATCTCCAGTGAGGAAGATAAATCCTCCAGTTATACTAACTCATCGATAGCCGTAGAGGTATCGATCTTTTCAAGCATTCTTTTGCTTTCAACACCTTTCTCCTATTGACTAACCAAATTGTTGTGTTTTCCCGCAGGCTAAGACTACGAAGAAGGCTGGCAGCAAGAGGGCAGCCAATACGAAAACCTCATCGGCTCCATCAGGCAGTGACCAGCCGGCTAAAAGGTCAAACCAGGCGACGGGCATCACGGGCTACTCATTCGGTAACCTGGGCGTCCAAAGCCCATCACTGTCGGACATTGAAAAACAACAGCATCCAGCAAGTAAGTATTGTCCCGACTGATGATAACTCTTGACATTTTTTGTCGATATTTATTTTGACCGATCATTTCCCCAGAAGAAACAAAAACATGCAAGATCACCATGAAGAGGCCCCCTAAGCCCTCAGAGCAGAGTGCTGAAACTTCTCTAGGCGGATCGGCTACTGGGGTAATTTCTCACCGCTTGGAGTTTTATGTCTTCAAGTTCAAACCTTCATCGATACTAATATAGTCTTTTCAGCCATCGGCATCGTTGCAAGTGGCAAGCATTTTAGCTGATATCCAAGGCACATCATCGGCTTCTCTGCCCCCACTTGTCCCGACGCCTCCTATCGTGCTATCTCCTCTGGTGCCATCGACGGATCCAGCCGATTTATTGGGTTTTACTTTGGATGATCTAGACGATCCTGAGGTGGTGGCCACGGACAACTATTCGGCCGATATCCGCAAAATAATCGTTGTTTCATCCATAGCGTCAGCTGCTATGACTTCTGCGCCTGGCATGTGATGAGGACATCACTACCATGGATACGGCCATACTTACAAACCCAATGGAAACCAACAATGTCATACAAGGGCCAATTACTCGAGCTCGGGCACGACAATTCAATTACCAGGAACCAAGGAGAAGGACTCCCAAACGTCAAGCATGAAGCCAATTCTCCCGGTGCACAAGTTATACTCGGATTCGGCCTCCGGGACAGCACCAACTTAAAATGACCATAACTTTTGATCCACAAGGGTGATTGGGGTATATGAATACTGGTTTGAAAGGTTTCGACGTCCTCTTTCCAACGAATCCGACCCCATCCCCAAATTCCGTCCGAGTCGACAGGAATCTGCAAAACAATTGGCGTCACTTTTCCAAATCGAGAAGACTTGGGCTTTGGGCCTTGTAATAGAGTTGTAGTTGGTCTCCTACTGCTTTGGACGTGATTTCCCACGCCCCTACCTCTCATAAATAGCCAGACATCGGCTCCTTAGGGTTTTGGGTTTTATTTGATTAGTTTAGCCAAGTGCAAAACTTGATCCTGCGAGTTGTCCAGCCGACCACCTTGTCAAGATCGTCAATAAGACTCCACTTTGTTTCGCTTCGCTTTTATCTGCAATTTCAGATTGCTTATCCTATTGTTCTTGCTTGTTCTTCGGTTGCTTGCAGGAATTGAACCTCGTGTTCAGGTTGATCGTGCCTACGGCAAGATCAATAACTACCGGAGTTGGTTTAGCGATTGCTAAGGCGCATCGTCGTCGTGACGGTGTAGTCGGATCGTCAAAGTCGACTCTAACAAATCGATCGTGTGTTTCTCATCGAAAGATCGGGACACCCATAGTGCCATCACGGCGCCATCAAGTGGTATCGAGCAAGCCAGGTTGCTCGGTGAGAATTCTTTACCCTAGATTAGTAGATTGATATCTTTCCTATAGTCCGAGAAACGCCATCGATTGGATCTCCCCATACCAAAACAATTTGAGCCTCGCATTTTCCTTTCGATTACCTGCGTTATTGAATTTTTGGTTGCATCGTCGTGTCGAGTTGCTGAATTCTAGTCTAGTTGGAGTCCAGGTCGAAAGCGGTTTCGAGTTGTATTCGGTTTCGAAGTTGTGTTCGGTTTCGAGTTGTGTTAGTTTCGGTCCCGAATGTTGAAAAAAAAAAGAAAAGGTGTTCGGACCGAAGTTTTCTTTTCTCCCGATCGTCGCTACCGATCGTCGCCCACTGTTAGCCGATCGTCACCTCCCGATCGTCGCCGCTACCGATCGTCGCCACTGATAGCCCATCGTCGCCTGATCGTCGGCGGCCGATCGTCGCTTCACTGGTCGCCCGACCGCCCTCTGTTAGCCGATCGTCGCCCGACCGGCCGCCTCCTCTGTTAGCCGATCGTCGCCGCACCGTCGCCGCTCGATCGTCGCCTCTGTTAGCCGATCGTCGCCACCTGCCGTCCGATCGTCACACGACTAATCTTCCGCTTTGCATAGCACTTGAAAGAAAAACGAATCGGATCGTTCCGTAAAAAAAAAAAAAAAAAAAAAAGAGTGCAGAGCAGATCAGAAAATTTTTATGTGCTAAACCTGTTTTCACAAGATTCCCGATCTTTTGAGATAGTTCCCTTCTTTCGCGAATTTTTTCGCTATTTTTTTTCATCTGCTTTGTGGAATCTGCATCGCCGACCACGCTTTTGAGTCACGATCCTTGCTAGCCTCGAGTCGGCAACTAGTGACTAGGCGTTGAACAATTCTTCAATTTTGCATTCACCGATTGGATTATTGCTAACCTTTTGCTACTAAATTAAGCCTATCCAAGCTCCACTTTCTACCCGTCTGGGCGTTCGATCCCTTGGCAATCGCTCTACACAAACTTCGGTTAAACTTTGACAACGCATAGGGCAGACAACGCCTGCTGCATTGTAAGTACTTGTTTTAATTTGGGTCATAGGCTTGAGCGCTTGTGAGACTTGCCTCCTAGTAGTAGATAGGAAGATTATACTTGTGGTTTTGTTTCCTTGTCATCAACTAACCATGTCGGTGACGAGTTCACTTCATCACTCTCCACGAACCAAGGGCATCATTGCTCACTTCCAAAAGATGACGAGGAAACCACCGATGGTCTTAGCGAGGATGTACGGCTCACTAATGAGCGTATGTCAATGCAAGAAGACCGTCTCGAGATCCATCGAGGCCGCACAAGGGATTGCTAACACTACTCTTGCTACTATTTTGGCTAGACTTGATACTTTTGCATTGCTGCATCTGGTGCTTCCAATCCACCTCCCGTCGTCCAAGCAACAATTCAGCTCCACAGGAGGCCCCCAACAGATTTAGAAGAAACAGAACAAAGAGCACGAATATGATGACACCATCGATGTGGAGGAGGTCAACCCCATCCATTACGATAATGATCGTAACCATCAACGGCTACGCTTCAATCAAGAAGGTATGCGACGTGATCCTCCACGACCAAGGAACGAGAACGAGATGATGTTTTCCTAAGGTAAATTTCAATATGCCACCTTTTGAAGGTAAATATGACCCGATGGTTACCTTAGTTGGGAATTACTTGTGGATCAAAAATTTGCGTGCCATGATTTCCACGAGAATAGAAGAGTTAGGGCTGCCACAAGTGAGTTCATTGATTTTGCTTGTTTGGTGGAGAGAACATTGCCGTGCTCATCCAAATAATATACCCACCACTTGGGAAGCCTTGAAATTGCTAATGAGGCATAGATTTGTTCCTTCATACTATGCTAGAGATTTATTGAATAAATTGCAGCGCCCTCTGACAAAGAAGGTAAGAATTCGGTGGAAGAATATTACCAACAATTGCAAATTGGCATGTTGCGTTGTGGATTAATTGAGAATGAGGAAGCTTCTATGGCTCGTTTCTTAGGTGGTTTAACTCGAGAAATCCAGGATATTCTAGACTATAAGGATTATAATTCGATGACTCGGTTGTTCCATCTTGCTTGCAAAGCTGAGCGTGAAGTGCAGGTCGTCAATCGAGGCCAAGACTAACTTTTCTCGCAGGTCGAACTACTGCGTGGACACCGCGCACCCTGCTGCCCCTGCCGGCCATACTACCACGCCGACCTCTTCCATCAACAGAACGGCGTCCACCACCGCAAATTCGGCACCACGACCAACGCCGACGAAAAGTGCCACACAAGCTACTACAAATAGTTCGTCGTAAATCGGTCGCATCAACGGACGCACCAAAGATGTTCGGTGCCATCGCTGCAAGGGTTTCGGACACATGATGAAGGAGTGTCCGAACAAGCGTGTGTTAATAATCCGTGAAGACGGCGAGTATGACTCAGCAAGTGATCTTGATGAAGAAACATATGCTTTGCTCGCTGAACATGAAGACGGCGATCCAAATGCCGAGCACGACGAGGTGCACGTGAGCTGGTGATGCCGACCAATATTTGAGTATTATTGCACAACGTGTGCTTAGTGCTCAGATTGCTCGCGCCGATCCAAATCAACGCCACAACTTGTTTTACACAAAAGGCGTCATCAAGGAGCGATCCATTCGAATAATCATTGATGGTGGGAGTTGCAATAATCTAGCCAGCATGGACATGGTGGAGAAGCTAGCACTCTCCACTAGACCACACCCTCAGCCCTACCACATTCAATGGTTCAACAACAGCGGCAAACTCAAGGTAACTCGCATGGTAAGAGTACATTTCGCTTTAGGTTCCTATCATGATTATGTTGATTGCGATGTCGTACCTATGCAAGCATGTTCTATGTTATTAGGTAGACCGTGGCAATATGATAAGGATTGTTTACATCATGGTAGAACAAATCAATACTCTTTTGTGCATAAAGAAAAGAAAATTGTACTACACCCAATGTCGCTTTGATGCCATTGTAAAGGATGAAATCGCTAGATCTAGCAAAGAGAAAAATCGAGAGAATTCTAAGAGTGAAAATCAGACGGTCGCCAAAGGACTTGAACAACATAAACAGAGAGAATCTAACCTTGATTGTGCTAAGCCAAATGAGATTAAATTGAAAGGTGCTTGTTTTCTTGCAACAAAATCTGATTTGAATGAGTTGGATGTTTGTCGGTATACATGCTATGCTTTGGTCTGCAAAGAAACTTTGTTTTCACTAGAGGAGATGTCCCTCTCTTTGCCTCCTGTTGTCACTAACCTTTGCAGAATACACCGACATCTTTCCAAAGGACATCCCTCAGGGCTGCCGCCAATTAGAGGGATTGAGCATCAAATTGATCTAATTCCAGGGCATCCTTGCCCAACCGAGCACCTTACAGAACCAACCCTGAAGAGACACAAGAGATACAACGCCAAGTTCACGAATTGCTTGATAAAGGGTAATGACGTGAATCTCTTAGTCCTTGTCTTTGTACCAGTCATTTTAGTACCTAAGAAAGACGGAACATGGCGCATGTGTGTGGATTGTAGAGCAATTAATAATATCACCATTAGATATCGCCATCCTATTCCTCGGTTAGACGATATGCTTGATGAACTAAGTGGCTCTACTATGTTCTCTAAAGTGGATTTGCGTAGTGGGTATCACCAGATTCGCATGAAGTTAGGAGATGAATGGAAAACAGCATTTAAAACTAAGTTCGGGTTATATGAGTGGTTAGTAATGCCTTTCGGGTTGACTAATGCTCCTAGTACTTTCATGAGGCGATGAACGAGGTTTTACGTGTTTTCATTGGAAAGTTTGTGGTAGTTTACTTTGATGATATCTTGATCTACAGCAAATCCTTAGAAGACCATCTTGGACATTTACGTGCTGTTTTTAATGCTTTACGCGATGCACGTTTATTTGGTAACCTTGATAAGTGCACCTTTTGCACGGATCGAGTCTCTTTTCTTGGCTATGTTGTTACTCCACAGGAATTGAAGTTGATCAAGCCAAGGTTGAAGCAATACTGAGTTGGCCGACTCTAACACGGTCACACAGTGCGGAGTTTCCTAGGACTTGCCGGATTCTATCGTCGTTTTGTGAAGGACTTCACACCATCGCTGCACCCATGAATGAGCTCACCAAGAAGGGTGTACCTTTTGCTTGGGGCAAGTCACGGAAAGATGCCTTCAACATTCTGAAAGCTAAGTTAACCCATGCACCCTTACTCCGGCTTCCGGACTTTTCTAAGACTTTTGAACTAGAATGTGATGCTAGTGGAATTGGTTTGGGTGGTGTTCATTACAAGAAGGAAAACACATTTGCTTATTTTAGTGAGAAATTGAGTGGGCCAAGTTTGAATTATTCTACTTATGATAAGGAGTTATATGCGCTAGTTCGAACTTTAGAAACGTGGCAACATTATTTATGGCCCAAGGAATTTGTTATACATTCGGATCATGAATCGTTAAAACATATTAGAAGTCAAGCTAAACTGAACCGTAGACATGCAAAGTGGGTTGAATTCATTGAGTCATTTCCTTATGTCATCAAACACAAACAGGAAAGGATAATGTCATTCTTGATGCCTTGTCTAGGAGATATACCATGCTCTCACAACTTGACTTCAAAATTTTTGGTTTGGAAAGCGATTAAAGAGCAATATGTGTATAATGATGATTTTAAAAATGTGTTGCTCAATTGTAAAGAGGGAAAAACTTGGAACAAATTTGTCCTCAATAATGGGTTTGTGTTTAGAGCAAACAAACTATGTATTCCAAATTAGTTCTCGTTTCGTTTGTTATTGCTACAGAAGCGCATGGAGGAGGATTGATGGGACACTTTGGTGTGAAAAGGACGGAGGACATACTCGCTAGCCATTTCTTTTGGCCCAGGATGAGACGAGGCGTGGAACGTTTCATCGCTCGCTGTTCTACATGTCAAAAAGCTAAGTCACGACTTCATCCCCATGGTTTATACATGCCTCTGCCTGTTCCTAACGTGCCTTGGGAGGATATTTCTATGGACTTTGTTTTAGGACTCCTAGAACAAAGAAGGGAGGGATAGTATATTTGTAGTTGTTGATAGATTTTGTAAAATGGCACACTTCATACCTTGTCACAAAAGCGATGACTCTACCAACATTTATGACTTATTCTTTCGTGAAATTGTTCGCTTACATGGTGTGCCTAACACAATAGTTTCAGATCGTGACACTAAATTCTTAAGCCACTTTTGGAGAACTTTGTGGGCTAAATTGGGGACTAAACTTTTATTTTCTACTACTTGTCATCCCCAAACTGATGGACAAACTGAGGTCGTTAATCGAACTTTATCTACTATGCTTAGGGCTGTTTTGAAAAAGAACATTAAATTGTGGGAAGAATGTTTGCCTCATATTGAGTTTGCTTATAATCGGTCTATGCATTCTACTACTAAGATGTGCCCTTTTGAGATTGTATATGGATTTGTACCTCATGCTCCAATTGATTTGTTACCCCTACCATATTCGGAGAAATTGAATCTTGATGCTAAACAACGTGCTGATTTGATTATGAAAATGCATGAGACAACTAAAGAAAACATAGAAGCGATGAATGCTAAATATAAACTTGCTGGTAGTAAGGGAAGGAAACATGTAACTTTTGAACCAGGAGATTTAGTTTGGTTGCATTTGCGAAAAGATCGATTCCCAGAATTAAGAAAATCTAAGTTGATGCCGCGAGCTGATGGTCCTTTCAAAGTATTGGCAAAGATTAATGATAATGCATACAAGCTTGAATTGCCTGCAGATTTTGGGGTTAGTCCCACATTCAACATTGCCGATTTGAAACCATACTTGGGAGATGATGATGAACTTGAGTCGAGGACGACTCAAATGCAAGAAGGGGAGGATGATGAGGACATCACTACCATGGATACGGCCATACTTACAAACCCAATGGAAACCAACAATGTCATACAAGGGCCAATTACTCGAGCTCGGGCACGACAATTCAATTACCAGGAACCAAGGAGAAGGACTCCCAAACGTCAAGCATGAAGCCAATTCTCCCGGTGCACAAGTTATACTCGGATTCGGCCTCCGGGACAGCACCAACTTAAAATGACCATAACTTTTGATCCACAAGGGTGATTGGGGTCTATGAATACTGGTTTGAAAGGTTTCGACGTCCTCTTTCCAACGGATCCGACCCCATCCCCAAATTCCGTCCGAGTCAACAGGAATCTGCAAAACAATTGGCGTCACTTTTCCAAATCGAGAAGACTTGGGCTTTGGGCCTTGTAATAGAGTTGTAGTTGGTCTCCTACTGCTTTGGACGTGATTTCCCATGCCCCTACCTCTCATAAATAGCCAGACATCGGCTCCTTAGGGTTTTGGGTTTTATTTGATTAGTTTAGCCAAGTGCAAAACTTGATCCTGCGAGTTGTCTTTGGCCGACCACCTTGTCAAGATCGTCAATAAGACTCCACTTTGTTTCGCTTCCAGTTTTATCTGCAATTTCAGATTGCTTATCCTATTGTTCTTGCTTGTTCTTCGGTTGCTTGCAGGAATTGAACCTCGTGTTCAGGTTGATCGTGCCTACGGCAAGATCAATAACCCGCTGGAGTTGGTTTAGCGATTGCTAAGGCGCATCGTCGTCGTACGGTGTAGTCGGATCGTCAAAGTCGACTCTAACAAATCGATCGTGTGTTTCTCATCGAAAGATCGGGACACCCATAGTGCCATCACGGCGCCATCAGCATGCAAGAGCGGCCAGATCGTCTCTTCTACGAGGTCACGCAACCTGAAGCCAGACTCCTAGCAGACACGCAGCGTCTGCGAACTACTATGGTGGCAGTTGAAGCCAACCTCCCTCCTGATACCATGAAGGCCCTTCTTGACATTTGCCATCTGGACAGCCAGAGGGATGCAGTGAAAGCAGCCAGGCCCAGAATCGCCCAGCGAGAAGTGCAGCAAGCTGACCAGCGGCTCATGGACAAGCTAGTAGCTGAAGCAAAGTCCAAGAAGCAAAAGTTTGATCAAGATGCTTCGGGCTACAAGACCGTGAAGGCCCAGATCCTAGAGCTCGAATTGGCCAAAAAGCTACTCGAGGAGAAACTGGCTGAGATCAACAAGCAACTAGGCGATGGTCACGTGCGAGCCGCTGAATCGGCTTCTTCACTTGCCGCCCAAAAGCAAGACATCGGCGAAGCGGTCGCTAAGGTCAAGGAGCAGTCTACGAAAATGGTTCCTGTCCCCGGCAACGCCAAAGAAGATCAGCAGATAGTAGACGGCATCCAGGAAACGATCGCTAAAGCAGCTGCTGCATTGTCAGCTTTAGGGGTTAGGCTGCCAGGCTCTGGGATGTAACTCTCCCCTTCTTCTGCTAACATTGGTCTAAACAATGCTGAATGATTTTGTAATGTTTACTTGATCGGCTGTTTAACCGATTTATTTCCTTCTTAGTACTTGATCTTAGATTGACGTCACTGTTGTAATCATCACCCGATCCACACGCTAAGGTAGTATTTCTTTAGATATTTCCCGTTAATCGCCTTTGGTAGTACGGATCCTTCAAGTGTTTCAAATATATATGAATTTCCATCGACAAGCCAATTTATCCTGTACGACCCTTTCCACGTTGGTGACCATTTACCGAATCGATTTTTCTTGGATCCGATCGGCAGTATAGTCTTCCATACCAGATCGGCTTCATTAAACGACTTTGGCACAACTTTCTTGTTGTACGCCCTAGCAACCCTTTCCTTATTCCTTTTAAGCCGATCCAATGTAATCAGCCTTATTTCCGCCAAGTCATCCAAACTTTCGAGCATTAAGTCTATGTATTCGTTAGCCGATAAATTATTCTGTCTGGCTACCCTCATAAAATTAATGTTTATTTCTACGGGCAGAACGGCCTTCTGTCCATACACTAACTGGAATGGGGACAACTTGGTCAACCCATGATACGCTAGCCGATATGCCCATAATGCATCCGAAAACGTCGAATGCCAGTTTCTTGGCCTCTCATGAATCTTCCTTTTTATTAATTTAATCAAGGTTTTATTGGATGACTCGGCTTGTCCATTAGCCTGAGCGTAATATGGTGAAGAATTGAGCAATTTGATGCCCAAACTTCTTGCAAAATTCCAGAATTCGTTGGACATGAACACGGTCCCCTGATCGGTCGTGATAGTTTGTGGAATGCCAAAATGATGAATGATGTGTTCGTTAACAATGTTGATTGTTTCCATATTGGCAACTTTTTTAAGTGGCACGGTTTTCACCCACTTTGAAAAATAATCTATTACTGCAAGAATAAATTTATGGCCCTTGCTCGATGCTGGGAATATTTGGCCGATTACGTCTATCCCCCATCCTCAAAACGGCCATGGCTTGATGATTGGGTGTAATACTGACGCTGGTGTGAGTTGCAATTTTTCGAACTTTTAACATGTTTGACACCCTTTATAGTACCTGAAACCATCTTCCAGTATTGTCGGCAAAAAGTACCCTGTTCATCTCAATATCCACTTCATTTTGTGAGCCAATTGATGAGATCTGCATATTCCCTCATGAACTTCACACATCGCTACTTTTGCTTCGTCGGCTCCGAGACATCTCAATAGTAGCCCCTCCATCGTTCGGAAATACAATACTCCCTCCAACACGACGTATTTTAACGCGCTTGCCTGACTTTACGTTCAGTCAACCTAGATGGATCTGTCAGGTAGTCTTTTATTTTTGTCCTCCAATCGGTGGCATCGACACACATTATTGCTTTGTCAACCGATTCAATTGTCTCATATCAGCTATAGTTTTTATATCCTGATGCCTGTTGTGCCAACAGGTTAGCCCTATCGTTCATCTCTCTAGGAAAGTGCTTGATGGAGAACGTCGTAAATGATCCGATAGAGCGAAGGCATTGCTCCAGGTATTGTGACAATATTTCATCATTGCATCGGAATTCCTTTTTGACCTGCTGCACGATCAACAATGAATCCCCAAAAACCTCTACATCACTTACTCCGATGCTCTCCAATAGTTGAAGCCCCTTGAGTAGTGCGTCGTACGTATTTTTGTTGTTGTTGTTGTTGTTGTTTTAACTGGCTTTTCACTGGAAGTATAGGGGTACAAACTTAATATTATAAGTTTAGTTACATTCGGATATACAGACACGCATGCTAATTAAAATTTACATATAGTCTATGCAGTGCAATATATCTAGTAACTTAACATAACACCACCTCTTATTCTCTTATTAACTGCCTCCTGATCATGACACAGAGACATGCACACAGAGTACTATGGTAACACGCATGCTAGGTACGTAGCGCTGCGTAAGGCATGCATGCATATGCATGCGTGTCTAATTGTTCATGGCTGCTTCTCTGTTTGGCCTTGGAACACCGCCCTGTTCCTCTGGATGAAATCTTCAGCCCGCTTGTTGACGTCTGCTTGAGGAACGTCCTTCTTCTTGGCCTTAGTTATTCCGATTTAACTATTGAAATAGAACATTTCGATGCCTTATCCTTCTGGTATACCGTTCCAGAAATAAAGAATTTAATTATATATCTGTTCGCGCTAAAAACGTGAAGCAGGGTTTCTAGCCTCGAACACACAAGACAAACACCGAGTTTGCAAGGCGTGCCAGTCAATTTGACCTGGAATTGACAAGGTGGAAATAGTAAGCAATCAAAGCCGATAAAAACGAAGGTTATCGGCTTGACACTAGTCGACTAAAAAGCCGATCAGGGGATAACTAGATTAACCTGGCGGTTAATCCGGATACAAGGCAAAATCGGCTTTGAGAAGGCGATGCGCAACAAAACAAAGCAGATCGAACTTGGGGCGAAATCGGCCAAAACCAACAATTGGCGATGCGCAACTCTGTTGATTCCGTCGACTTACAGAGGTTTGTAAATCTAAAACGATGTAAAAAGGCTTGTAAAAAGTAGATGTGTGTTGTATTGAGATTGATGTCGCTGCCTTCATGATTTGTCCCTTTTATAAGGCTCCAACCAATCCGAGTCACGTATGGATACGGCGTCTTTACCCGTATTGGCTTCTGATCCGATTTCCTTCTCTTATTCGAAACGGATTCTCATTTTGATTCGTTCGATGCCGTTTTATCCTTTCCAAAATATCCTTTTATCCGATCTTATAGGGGATGCCGGATTTCGGTGAAAACATATGCCCCCCGTTTTTTGGAAGATAAACTCGTTATTTTCCAAAAAACTTATCGGCTTTGTGCCCATATCGGCTTACAGAGGCATCTATCTTGGGAACCACCCCATTAACTGCGCCGTAATAATCTCGGTGCGTTTTAAATGCACAACTGCTCCCGCCCGTTCGCCTTTTTTCACCGCAGTATAAATATGGGGGTCCCCCCACGGTCATTGGCACACTTTCAAGCTCTCGAATCACGAATCATCGGCTTCCTTTGTCTCTCTTTTGCCTCCTTTGAAATCGGCCGAAATGGACCCTTCGCAGGTATTCATCCCGATTCCTCAAAGTTCAGATCAATTCTACCTAGGACCGATAGGTACCACGCAGGCCGACACAGTTATTAATGACGAGATTCCTAGACTTCCACTGTCGGCTGCTGGGTATAATATTTCTGAGTGGGGAAAGAGTTTTAGGGCTTGGCCCACGAGTCTGAAGGGGTGGAGGTCTTGGTTCATTAGGGTGTCGGCTCAAAAGAGGGTAGAATGGGAGAGAATAGGTATAGCCGAATCCTTGTCTTTGAGTCTAGCCGACCCTGAGGCCAACGAACCCCTGGTAGCTGCGGCTTGTTACTTTTGGTCGGATTCTTTTAATGCTTTTCTATTCCCGTCTGGCCCAATAGGTCCTACTTTGCTCGATGTGGCCCAATTGTGCTGCCTTAGGCCAGATGGGGATCAGTTATCGGCTTTTAGCGGAAAACCTATTTTCAAGTTAATCCGAAAGAAAGGTGAGGGCTGGCACAAATACATTCAGAATAACAATAGGGTCAATGGTCCGGTATCGGCCGAAGAGCATGCTGCTTTTCTTAACCTTTGGTTAGACCGATACCTATTCTGTGGTGCTTCCCTTGGCCCTACCCAATCTTTTCAGTTAATAGCGGAACGCTTAGTAGAAGGGCATCGGCTTGCTCTTGGCAAGGTGTTTTTAGGGGCGGTATATTAGATGATGTACGTGATTCGTAGCCGATTCTTTTCCGGCTTCGCCAAATTTGTTGTTGGCAATATAGGAGGTCCCTTGTGGTTTATCCAGACTTGGCTTCATTGTATGTTTAGCCGATCCATTCTGTCTGAACCCTCGGGGAGTTCAACCTTCCCTAGGGAAGATTACTTAGAACATGTGGTCCCCCAGTATAGAGCTAGCCGATCTTATGGGGAGAGATTCATCATGTCCTCCGCTGGTGAGCTGAAGCTGGATCCAGCCGGCTTGCACAAATACCTCAGCTTCTTCCTTACTCTAGATAGAGCCTCTTTTGGTCAACAAGATTTTTTCCGCTATACTGATGTAGCCGATTGCCCATATCCATCATTCCTTCACTTAGATGCCGATAGCTCTTTGATGCCTCAATCCACTTTAGACTTGCATAAAATCATCCTTTCCCCTTGCATTATTCATGTCGGCTTGAATACACGCAATCGGACATTTCAGCCATCTTACGAATTTTATCACCCTTCGGTTTACGCCCGCCAATTGGGTTTTGGGCAAACCATCCCGTCTTTTCCTTTGTTGTCTTGTGTCGAACCCCGATCCCGAGTGACCAACAGCGTTGCTGCGGAGGTTGTACTCGAAGTAGCCGACGGGTTACAAATTCTTTCAATGCCATGCTTTATTCTTAATTCCCGTCGGTCGGCCGCATTCTCGCAATGGTGGACTAGGGTATCGGAAGCTTTACTTATGGACAGAACTCCGTCGGCTATAATCCTCTCATTTTTGCCTGATTTCCATGAGCCGACGGTGGCTTCTGGCCCCAGCGAGAGTTCCGGTTATACCGACTCCTCAATAGCTGTAGAGGTACCAATGTTTATTTTTCTCTTGAGTTTATGCTGGTAATCGGCTTTTGCTCACAAATGTTTATTGTCGATCTTCCCAGGGTGGAACTACAGCTGCTGGTGAGCAAACGGCCGACCCTCATGCTTCCGCTGGCAGTGGTCGACAGAGACGACCAGGTCAATCGGTCGGTACCACAGGGTATCCAGGGTCCGTCCTTATCGGACTTGGCTCGTCAGCGTCCTCAGAGTAAGTTGCTTTCTTACATCGGCTTTCATTTTCCTTATCTTGTCAATGTTAACCTGAGTTCATCGCAGAGAGGAGGAAGAGATCTGCCAGGCGTTCGCCAAGACTTGTGAGGCGCCAAACCGATGGTTCCCCGGAGCACTCGGCTACTGATGTAAGCCTTGTTTTTGTTGATTTGAGTAGAATATCAATTTATATTGCTAAACGCTGTAAGCCTTGTCTTTTCCAGCAATCCCCGTCGGTACAAGTAGCGGGGGTTGTAGCCGATCTCCAAGGTGCTTCATCGGCTATCCCTCCATCGCCACCGGCAGTACCGCCTCCGACGATCGATGTTTCTGATCCCCCAGTGCTGCCAACGGATCCAGCCGATCTCCTGGGTTTTACTCTGGACGAGCTTGATGACCCAGAGGTTCTAGCTACTGACGACTACCCAGCCGACATCCAACGCATAATAGTTGCCTCCGCGCTAGCGTCGGCTGTTGTAACTGCCGAGCCGGGTATGCAAGAACGCCTTAATCGCCTCTTCAACGAATTAATGCAGCCGGAGGCAGCTCTTCTAGCAGACACCCAGCCTCTAAGGAACGCCATGGCAGCTGTACAAGCCGATCTTCCTCCCGCTGCCATGAATGCACTGCTGGACGTCTGCCATTTAGACGCTCATCGGCTGGATGTGGAATCGGCCAAAGTAAGGGTTGGACAGAGGAAGGCCCAGCAAGACGACCAATAAATTTTGGACAAGCTCATAGCGGACGCCAAACTCCAGAAGAATGCATTCGACCAGGGTGCTGCTGCCCTCAAGTCGGCTAAAGGCAAAGCTCAAGAGCTGGAGTCGGCCAAGAAGAAACTTGAAGAGCAGTTGGCCTTTGTTACAAAAGAGCTTGCAGAATGTCAGATCAAGATTACTGACTCGACGTCTTCGCTGGCGATTCAAAGGCGGCAAATTGGTGAGGTCTTTGCCCAAGTCAAGAACCAATCGGCCAAGATGGTTCCAGTTCCTGGTGATGCAGTAGCCGATCAATAGTTGATAGATAGTGTTCAAGCCACCATCGGCAGGGCAGCAGCGACACTATCGGCTTTAGGAGCCCATTTGCCTGGGTCTGGACTGCACTGACTGTTTTTACTTTTGATGAACTGATTGATAGTACCGGCCGTGTAGCCGATCTTTTGTAAATAATATTTCAACCCCTGGGATGAGAACGGTTGTTTGGATGATTGTCTCGATCGGCTGTGTAACCGATCTTATATGCATGTGCTTTTGTAACTGATTCCTCATCGGTTTTATTCTTATGCTCAGGACCCAACCCATACGCTAGGGTAGTATTAGGGGTGGCAATGGGGACCCGTTCCCCGATCCCCGGCGAGGAATTCCTCTATTAGGGGACGGGTATGGGAAGAAATTGTCCCCCGCGGGGAAAGAAACGGGGAAAATGATTCCCCCATCGGGGATGGCGGGGACGGGGACGGGGAATTTCTTTCCCCGCGGGGACCCGGTTGGGGACCCGAATTTAGTTTAGTCCAATTTAATTGTTAGATTGCAAACATATTCTCTAGCCCATCATAATCACATTTTCATAAACGGGACAACATAATTTTCAATGAATGCATGCATTTTTTTCCTTGCCTGTTGATATAATTTTAGAGTTAAAATGGCTATAAGAACTCTTCTCTTGTGTGAACTTTTTGCGGGGATGGGTCCCCGACGGGGCCCCAATACCCGAACGGGGATGGGGACGGGGGGATTTTCTCCCCCGAGACGGGGAACGGGGACGAGGATGGGGAAAATTTCATGTCGCGGGGATGGGGATGGGGAGGCACTCCCCGGCGGGGTTTGCCCCCGTTGTCACCCCTAGGTAGTATGCTTTCAAATATTTTCCATTTATTGCTTTAGGTAGAACGAACCCTTCTAATGTCTCCAGAATATATGTGTTCCCATCGATTAACCGGTTTATTTTATAAGGCCCTTCCCACGTTGGAGACCACTTGCCGAATCGATTATCTTTAGAACCGATTGGTAACACAGTTTTCCATACTAAATCGGCTTGGTTAAAATATTTCGGTACCACTTTTTTATTATATGACCTGGCGACCCTTTCTTTGTTCTTTTTAAGCCGATCTAATGTAATCAGCCTTAGCTCGGCTAAGTCATCTAAGTTGTCTAGCATTGCCTGTTTGTATTCATCGATTGGCAAATTATCTTGCTCAGATAGCCTTACTGATCCGATGTTGACTTCCACGGGCAAAACGACCTCTTGTCCATATACTAACTGAAAAGGTGACAATTTAGTTGACCCATGGTAATATAGCCGATAAGCCCATAAAGCTTCTGATAATGTTGAATGCTATTTTCTTGGTTCTTCCTCAATTTTTCTTTTTATTAGTTTTATTAATGTCTTGTTTGATGACTCGGCCTGTCCATTGGCCTGAGCATAATAAGGGGAAGAGTTGAGTAGTTTTATCCCAAGACTTCCTACGAAATCCTTGAATTCGTTAGACATGAACACAGTCCCTTGATCAGTAGTAATTGTATGTGGAATCCCAAATCGATGGACGATGTGCTCATTTACAAAGTCGATCAGCTCCTTGCTAGTAACTTTCCTGAGTGGTACAGCCTCAACCCATTTTGAAAAATAATCTGTGGCTGCAAGGATGAACTTATGACCTTTACTAGATGTTAGAAATATTTGGCCGATGATATCCATACCCCACCCTCTAAACGGCCATGGTTTGATAATCGGGTATAAAGCCGATGCTAGTACTGTTTGTACGTTGCCAAACTTTTGACAAGTTTGGCATCCCTTATAGTATTTGAAACAGTCCTCCAACATCGTCGGCCAAAAATATCCTGTGCGTCTCAATATCCATTTCATTTTGTGAGCCGACTGGTGTGATCCACAGATTCCTTCATGGACTTCCCCCATTGCCACTTTGGCTTCTTCTGTTCCCAAGCATCTTAATAACAAACCTTCAATAGTTCGAAAATATAATATATTGTCCAGAAGCACATACTTGAGTGCTCTATGTTTTATTTTTCGCTCAGTCGGCTTAGAAGGATTGAGCAAATACTCCCTTATTTCGGTTCTCCAGTCGACAGGATGAACACACATAATCGGCCATTCACCCAGCTCGATTATTTCCTGTCGGCTTTTATTCTTATAACCCGATGCACATTGTGCTAGTAGGTTCGCCTTGTCATTGGCTACTCTAGGGATATGTTTTATGGAAAACGTTATAAACGCCTCAATAATTTGAAGGCATTGACGCAGGTATTGAGCTAACGTATCGTCGTTGCATCGGTACTCCCCCTGGACTTGTTGCACAACCAACAATGAATCTCCGAAGGCTTCGACGTCTTTCACCCCGATGCTGTCTAGCAATTGCAGCCCTTTTAACAGCGCTTCATATTCTGCTTGGTTATTAGAGCATCGGCCATTTAGCCGATACATAAATTCAAAGCTTCGTTTCTTTGGTGAAATCAAAATTACGCCGATGCCTTCTCCCTCCTGACAAACAGATCAGTCAAAGTATAACCGCCAAGGAGTCACATCAACTATTCCGGCTAATGTAGCGTTCCTTGTAATGAAATCGGCTATGACTTGTCCTTTCACAGATTTAGCCGATTCGTATGCCAAGTCGAACTCGGTTAAAGCATACGCCCATTTACCAAGTCGACCTCGTAAAATTGGTGCGGATAAAATGTACTTGACTACGTCGGTTTTGCAGACTATAATGCATCTTGATGCCAAAATGTAATGTCTCAACTTAGTGCAAGCAAAATATAAAGACAAGCATAATTTTTCTACCTGGGGATACCTGGTTTCTGCGTCTAAGAGACGTCGGCTCAAATAGAATATAGCTCGTTCCTTCCCATCGGCTTCCTGTGTTAGAATCGCCCCAACTGCATCTCCTTCAGCTGATATGTATAATTTAAAAGGTATACCATGCTTAGGCGCGGCTAACACTGGCAGACTTATCAGATAATTTTTTACATCATCGAAGGCCTTCTGTTGATCGACTCCCCATTTGAATTCTTGGTCGTTTTTAATTTTCAACAGTGGTGTGAAGGCCCGAATCCGCCCGGACAAATTTGAAATGAAACGTCGCAAGTAATTGATTTTTCCTATCAATACTTGCAGCTCCTTCTTGTTTGTCGGCGGCCTGGTATCGGCTATAGCTTTCACTTTGGCTTGATTTACTTCAATCCCCTTTTTATGTACTGTAAACCCAAGGAACTGTCCAGCCGACACTCCAAAAGCGCATTTGAGCGGGTTCATTTTCAATCCGTGCGCTCGTGTATTCTCAAACATCTTTTCCAAATCGGCTAAATGTTGCCAATCTTCTTTAGATTTTACTACTACATCGTCAATGTATATTTCCACGGTATTGCCGATTAAATTATGGAAAATATGGTTCATAGCACGCTGATAAGTGGCGCCGGCGCATTTTTTAAACCGAATGTCATCACAGTCCATTCATATAGCCCCAAGGCCCCTGGGCATCTGAAGGCTGTTTTGGGTATATCGGCTTCTGCCATGAATATTTGATTGTATCCAGCATTTCCATCCAAAAAACTTATGATTTTATTCCCAGATGCAGCATCAATAAGCATATCGGCTATAGGCATCGGGTATTCGTCTTTTGGTGTTGTGAGATGTCAGAGACATGGGTCCCGCAAGAGGGGCCTACACCCGACTGGGCTTGACGGGCGGAGTAGAAAGCCCAAAGTCCAGAAGCACCACGACGGGCCCGGAGGAGGTTTTCGACTTGTTCCCCAAGGCAACTCCCGATCCTTCGGGGAAGCTTCGCGCCACGCCTGAACAACCCGCCAAGAACGAAGCATGCAGCCTGACACTGCCAGAGCCTGTGGATGCTGGAACCTGACAGGGCGGCAGGCGTGGGTCGGGGAAAGCATAACCACCTCTCCAAGACGTAGAGCGCCAGGGCCAATAAGGACAAAGTACATGTCGGCCAGGCCACCATGTTCAGGGCCCGGTGGCGCCCATCTGTCATGTATCCTTCCCCCAGTATATAAGGGGAGGAGGGAGAAGAAAAAGAGAATATACACAATATATCCAAGAACACAGGACTAGGGTATTATCTCCTCCGAGAGAGCCCGAACCTGTCTAAACACAGATCTCCCTTGCATCCTGTGTTACCATCAAGCTCAGATCCCGCACAAATCCCCTAGAATCACAAATCTCATTGCCGGCGAAACCGATCGTCGACAGTTGGCGCGCCAAGTAGGGGCTTGTGTCAAGATCTTCGTCAAGCTTGATGGCTACGACGAGTGAAGCCTCCACAGCCTTCTTCCCGGGCCAGGTCTTCCATTTCGGAAGCCTGACCTTCATCTCCAACGACCTCGGAAGCCTTTCCCTCTCTAAGGGAACCGTGCTACAGCACGGCGAGGTTTCCGGCGAGCCATCACCACGACTTCCGCGCCGATCGGAGGGTCCCCCTGTTTCGTGCTCTAAAATGCCGAATGGGGAACCGAAGGCCCATTCCGGCCTGGGAGTCGGACTCGAAGACGCCGAGGTGCGAATGGTGGGGGTTCTCGCCGCCAAACCACTCTGCACCTCCGAGCGCATGGAGTTATCTTCTTCAGGCTCACCCAGCTCAGCGGCCGAGTCAGAAGAAAGCCTAGAGAGCTGCTGGAATTTCTGTAGAGTCTGCGTAATCGAGGGCTCGCGGGCAGATTCGCAGCAGCGTCTCGACACCTCGGCCGCCGCCGACTTGGAAGGTGGCCGAGCAACTGAACCTGACGCGCGGGCGCGTACTCTCCGGGACCGCGCCCGGGCTATCAATGAAGACATTTTGCAAGCCAAGATGGGGGACCAGGCTGTTTTTCGTACCCCACAGCAGTCGCCTCCAAGACACTCCTGGATACCCTGACCCCTATGCTGGGGGCGGGTGATCCAGTTGCCCCGATCATGGCCCAAGTAAAGGCCATGGTGAGGACCCAGACGGCCAGCAGCCGGTCAGGTCGGGAAGCCCGCCAGACACATCATGTTCTACCCCGCGGAGACGACTTGCGACACAGCATCAACCGCGACCTCCGTTCAGACCTCGACGCCAGGCGCCGCGACCGAGAAAGGGAGGGACAACGCCGTCAAGCCGACGAATATGAACGCTACGGCATCCTTCCGCGAGATCGCGAAGTACGCCAAGCGCGATCCCCTCCGCGTCGATCACCACCCGGAGGGTGTCGCGGGGTCATTGAAGGGGTTCGCGCGTTTACCCCTCACCTACGCCGAGTGGTTTGGCCTGATGGATTTAATCCTAAAGGCATCACTAGGTTCGACGGTGAGAGGGACCCGGAGGCTTGGCTACAAGTATATGCTCGGCAAATGTCCGGGGGATCAGAAAGTAATGGCAAACTACTTACCGGTTACCCTCTCGCTTCAGCCCAAGCATGGCTCACCGGACTCCCAAATGAACTCTATAGATTCTTGTGGAGATCTGTGTGAGCAGTTCATTTCAAATTTCCAAGGCACTTACGAGCGCCTGTGCACCCCTTGGGACCTATATCAGCTACACCAAAGGAGGAACGAACCCCTCCGGAGTTCGTCAGCGCTTCATGCAGGAAAAGCACCGTTCGGGATGTCACAGATGCGATTGTGATAGCTGCCTTTCCGTATGGGGTCGGCGACCCGACCTCATCAAGAAGATGTCGGAAGCCACCGACGTCGGTCAGGAGCTGTTCGCCCTAGCGGACCGTTACGCTTCAGCCTCCGAGGCTCTGGCGAACGGCGTGACGAGGAAGGATCGGTGAACCCCCTGAGAACAAAAGAAGCGCAAGGGTGAAGAGCTGGTGGCAGTCGCTGCACCAACTCACCCTCGCGCCCTCAAAGAGGATGGATATGATAAGGTTATGAACTCACTTTGCCCTTTCCATCCAAAGGGGAGGCATGCCGCCAAGGACTGCTTCACCCTAAAGAGGTTCGCCCGCGAGAGCAAGAAGCAGGCTGGACAAGGTCCGAGTGGGCACGCCGCCAACAAGCCACCTCCCCCCGAAGCCGAGGAGGACTATCAGGAAGCCGATCTCGAGCTCAACTACATATTCGGGGGCTCAGCTGCATATGAGTCCAAGCGGAAGCAAAAGCTCACCGCCCGGGACATCTACGCGGTGCAGCCGGAAACGCCCCAATATGTACGCTGGTCCGAGGTCGCGATAACCTACGACCGCTCGGATCACCCGGATCACGTCCCGTTCCCCGGCAGGTATCCTCTCGTCTTGGCGCCCGTCGTCCGCGGCATCAAGCTCAAGAGGGTATTGATCGACGGCGGGAGCGGGCTCAATGTCCTCTTTGTCAAAACCCTTGACGATATGGGGATTCCACGGTCGGAGCTAAAGCGCGGATCGTCGCCTTTCCACGGTGTCATACCTGGAACTTCAGCGACACCACTCGGACAAATCACTCTGCCGGTCACTTTCGGCGCAAGGGAGAATTACCGGACAGAGAACCTTGGCTTCGAGGTGGCAGATTTCGCAACAGCATATCATGCCATCTTGGGGAGACCAGCGCTAGCCAAGTTCATGGCAGTACCCCACTACACGTACTTGACATTGAAGATGCTGGCACTACTACAGATCCGTACATCACAATCGGTTCTTTTTGGTCATCACAGTCGGTTTTGGTGGCGATACAAAGTTCAACGACAGTGATAAGGTAGATATATCACAGTCGGTTTTTAACCGACACTAATAATACATTATCACTGTCGGTTCTTTTTAGGAACCGACTGTGATATTACACTTATCACAATCGGTTTTCGCTTAGAACCGATTGAGATAAGTATAATATCACAATCGGTTCGTTTTTAGAACCGATACAAATGATTACATTATCACAATCGGTTTTTTGTTGAAACCGATGGGGATAAGTATAATATCACAATCGGTTCGTTTTTAGAACCGATTCAAATTATTACATTATCACAATCGGTTTTTATTGAAACCGATGGGGATAAGAATATTATCAAAATCGGTTCTTTATGCAAACCGATTGCGATACTAAAAATATCCCAATCGGTTCCAAAGAAGAACCGATTGTGATATCAGATTTTATCCCAATCGGTTCCAACCAAGAACCGATTGTGATGATGTTCTTGTCCATCGTCCGAAAATGGCCTCGCATTGACAATATGACACATTCATCACAATCCACAATATCACAGAACATATACATCACAATCTACACACATTACATTGAAATTAATATTGTTTACAATCTGTAACAGATCACATTCACATTCAGATAAATTTTGTTTACACTTTATGGACTAGTATTTGCTTGAATGGTCTCTATATCTACCATCATCCGTTATAACTTCTGTCCAGTACCACTGGCATAAATGGTCTCGTAATTTCTTGAGATCAGCGTTGGTTAGGCTCTTCCGGATGATATCAAGGTCCTGCAAAATAGATAGTAGTGCACTAATATATTTAAGTCTTAAATTGGAACAAAAACATGCTGATAGTATTATGCTTGTAAACAAATATCACATAGACAGTAGTGCAAATAATCTGCTCTATACCTTAGGAAAAAGATGTGAGCGACCAACCAAAATCAGCATGTGATGCATCACGTAAAAGCCACACAGATCATCGCACCCTTGTTGATGACACTGTGAACAAAGAAACTTAAATTAGGAGACGAATTAAAAATAGGTGTAAGAAAAAAATCCTATGATAGACACTTGTACCTTGAAGCGCTTCCACTCGAGTTTGGTGCCTTGTTTATCATTGTGTCGGCCACGTTCAGCAACGTAAGACATGTAAGCCCTATACATTGGAGAGATGCCATGCATTGAGGTTAAAAATACCTAACGTAGTTCAATATGTAAAGTGTTAGGTTAGAGGAATGTACTTACTTCTGCAAAACAGGCTCGATCGCATAGTCCATCGCTCTATTTTCGAGTGAGTTCAACGTGTAGACCTTGTTTTTACTCGGAACAACCACAAGTAGAACCCAATGGTTGCTTATTAAACGGTACACAATGCAAGAGAATAAGTTAATACAAGGTTGAAGTGTGTACATGTAATTGAATTGTATAGTAGTACATACTCCTGGTGGTATGGGAAGAGAATGAAGTCCTTTTTTGCCTCCTCATGCAATGCCTGCTTGATGTATCCTGCAAGGAACTCCGATTGATACTTAGCCATGGTCGCAGACACCATCTCGGGGTCGACAAACCCGACAGGGTGTCGACCCGTCACGGCTCGCTGCCTCATGATCCTGCGATTCATGTCAATTGTTAAAAAATATAATACAAAATCAATAAATAGTCATCTGATTGAGTATGGTGCGAGACTCACAGCGTTCAGGATCGTATGGTAGAAATATCGACAGCTTTCAAGCTATACATAAAGTACAGATCCTCAAAACTGACTGGAAAGGTCACATCCTCGTTGCGGTGGAATTGGCCCGCTCGATACTTCACTATGAAATCGTGGCGAGGCTCGGCCTCATGTGACCTATCGATGTACCATCCATGTAGGTGACGAGTGAACAAGCCCAAAGAATTCAATTCTTGGCTTGGGAGAAAGGGCTTTCCATGTATGTACCGCTTGTGATCATTAGGGTGCTCTGTGCCCTCTGACAACTTTGCCTTCTTCACGGAGGGACTCTCTGAACTCTGCTTTGTATCTTTCATCATCGTGGTAGAAGTCCTTTTGCTCCCCACCTGCGCACCAGCATTTGCAGCTGCAGGCGTAGGTGCAGGAGGTGCAGCTGCAGGCGTAGGTGCAGGTTGTGTAGCAGGGGCAGGAGCATGTGCAGCAGAGCGAGAGCAGCGATAGTACCAGCGATGCTTGATGCAGGAGGAGCGGTAGTAGGAGGAGCAAGAGTACCAGCAGAGAGCGTGAATGTGAGGAGCAGCAGAGGAGGAGGAGGCGATTGCGAATGAGCGACACCGGTAGTAGTACCGGTACTAGCAAAGAGCTTGATAGTAGTAAAGCAATAGCGTGAGCTTGATAGCGAGCGCAGTTAGCTTGTACCGATAGCGAAGTGGTAGCGAGAGTACCAGCGGTACCAGCAGGAGGAGGTGCTTGCACTACGACACCCGTCGCGGGCCACTTGATGAACGACATCCGTGCTTGCCCGAGAGTGGTGATATCTTCGTTCGGGGGGAACTCCAGGGCATGAGACATGTAAACATCGTGGACATAGTCCACCGCACCCTCATGTAGGCCATCCCCAAAGGTATACCATGCACCGTGTCATCCTCCTTGCTTGGAAATGCAACCCCGCGCGCAGCCTCAATGTGTATTCCGTCGTCGATCAGGACTAGCCGGCACTTGGCAGGACCCTGCAAGAAGTGATCAACATCTTCATCATAATCTGTGTTAAGCTTACTCATGTACCTTTTGGTCTGAAACAGTTATTACCTTGAGGTGTGGAATGCACACTTCCTTATTGGAAGCGCAGCTGCTAGGGCGTAGCATAGGCGATGGTTGAGGAATCTGATTCTGGGAGAACATCGCCATCATCTCAGCCATCATCTCAGCCTTTAACTCCTCCTTCAACTCCTCCTTCATCTGCAAACGGATCCGCGCCTCACGTGCTTCCCATGATCTTGCCCTGGCACTGGACGCACTCTCCTCTACAAAGAAGGACCTCTTCATATACCCCGCACCTGCGGCAAGCACCCGCCCCTTATGATCGGGCTTCCCGATTGCCGAACACAGGATGTCCCGTGACCCTTGGCTTTCAAATGCTCCTTGCTCTTTCTGCAGGCTTACCTCCTCCTGCAGGTCGCAAATATAAATTATTACTAAAATACAATGGGAATATAATATGCAATGTACTATGTTAGATATCTTACGATGGTCGTGACGATCTGCGATCGCGAGGTTTGGAATGACAATCTGACCGTCGAGGTTTTCTTCGTCCTCGCTAATACCCGATCAGCGCCCGCCTCGCATATGTGGGAGTAAGGCATCGTTGTCCCAGAGGTTGCACACTCAGAGGCTAGTCGCACCCACTCTGCCTTCTTCCCTACGTACCCACCGGAACCGAGGTGGTGCGCGTGTGTTACGCCTCTGTATAGCGATATTCTTCTCTCTCAGCTCCTCCGCCTCGGGCGTACTCCTCATCCTTGCGAACTCCTCCCAAACCTCGGGTGTAACAAATGGATACCTTTGGAAGGGAGTACGGTCTTTCAACACGAACTCGGCATGCATGGTCACCCTGAAATGCCTCAAAGCCACACCCATTCTCTTCAAGGCGTACCGTCTCGCATTGATTTCATCTTCCTCTGGTATAATCCATTTTCCCTTAACTTCGTCCCACAGTCGGTTCTTCTGCTCGTCGCTTACTTCCTTCCTCCAGTCCTTAATTGTGATCGGCACTCGCTCCCTCACCAATTGGCCGATAAAAGAGGAGTAGCGCCCCTTAAACGGGCCAGGACCCGTGCAAACCCCCCTGGCATTGAAGTGGAGCACTTGCGGCGTTCTCCCTGTGGCTCCTTTATTCGGTCCTCTGGCCTTTCTAACCTTCCTCGATGGGGTAGCAGGACCTTCTTCTCTCTCTGGCGTTGAGCCGGTGCTCTCTCTTTGCGACATTTCGAAGTAAGTACGTATATTGTCAAACCTAAACTTCATGAGAGGAAGCAATTCAAATTTCACATAATAGAAAGCAATTCACATGTCTATCTGTAGACCGACTAAGTACGTACGTACCAACGATGACTCCTAATCTCTAATTAGGTTAGGTCCTAATCCCATTCGAGGATATGTGGTTCGAGCAAGTTCCTAAGCTGTTGTACAACTCTAGAGGAAATTTTGGCAAGACATCTCACTGTTCTCCAAATACACGTCTCGACAACAGGTCAAGAGGGTGTGTATTCGAAGAACACCAGGGAGATGCTGACGAAACTTTCTCTAGAGTTTGTACAACAGCTTAGGAACTTGCCCGAGCCACATATCCTCGATCTGTCCAAAAAACATGGACAATTCGAGACTGCTTATTTATAAATATGCCATTTTAGCATACTTATAAACAAGCACCCTCGAACGGGAGACGCATAGGTTACGCAACTAAACTCGATAATAAAGTGCGATAATATAGCATGTGTTACAAGTTTCAAATTGCAATGATGGATTGCTCTCAGATTGCTATAGAAGGGTTGCTAAATTAATTAGCCGTCCAACTTCTAGATGGCCAATATATCACCGGCTATTACATCTAAAAATTTAAGGATTACACAACCCTAGAACAGCACTGCTCTAGCACAGAAAATAACAAGTACAGCATAATATCATAATGAATATAGCACTAATCTAACCCTACCACAATGCATTAAGAGCAAATGCCACCAAATTGTCAGCTAAGAGCATAAAGGAATAAGCACAGCACTGCTCTGACCCTAGAACAATGCATTAAGAGCAAGTGGCACCAAATTGTCAGCTAAGAGCAGTGTTGTTCTAGGTCTAGCAAGTTCCTTTAATGATCAGATTAATCAAGCCTCATTCAAAAGCAATCATCATCGAGCTATTTACAACCAATTACAGCCCACGATCCAAATGCATCTTACAAGGCGCCGAACCGAAGTCGGCAATGGGGAGGAGCCGATGGGGACGCGGGCCGATGGGGGGACGAGCCGAGGGGAGGCGCCGGGGAGGACCCAGAGGGGAGGCACCGGGGAGGACCAGAGGGGAGGCGCCGGGGAGGCGCTGGGGAGGCGCCACGGGTACCCGCCAATGGGGAGGAGTCGGGGAGGCGCCACGGGTAGGCGCCGGTCGGGGAGGTGGTCGAGCTAGGGTGTGGGAGGAGCCGGAGGGGGAGGCGCCGGGGGGGGAGGAGGCGGATGGGGAGGCGCCGGTGCGGGAGATGGTGGAGCTAGGGTTGTGGAATGAATTGAAACGAAATCAGTGCGCGCCGAAATGAACTGAGTGTGCGCGCCGAAATGAAAATGCTCTGGTTTTTATCACGGTCATTTCTATAGAAAAACCGATCGCAATTATACTGAGTATCTGTGTCGGTTCTATAGAAAAACCGATCGCAATATGTGGAGTATCTGTGTCGGTTCTTTAAAAGAACCGATCGCAATTATACTATCTGTGCCGGTTTCCTAAAGAACCGATTGTGATAACTATGATCCAATTTCTAATTTTTTTTAAAACAGAATCTTCATTCAAAAGAGTTGAAAAGTCAAATCTTTTTCAAATTTGCTATACTATAAGATCCATTTGACATATATATTCTACAAAATGCCACATTATACAGGGAATTCTTACAACATAATTTATTTAAAATACAACCCTTCTTGATGATCTACACGCATGTAATGTGTTCCATGTGTGCTGTCGTCACCGCTAAGACATGCCCCATCTGCAAACGGAGGTGTTTCATCAAATTGGTTGTACTCTTCTTCATCTACGACATTTTCAACTCCAACAATCCTCCTCTTGCCATGAAGTACGACGTGCAACCTCGGATTGGCCGGATCACGCACGTAGAAAACTTGAGTTGCTTGCTTTGCGAGGACGAACGGTTCATCTCTGTTGGCCAGTCTATTCAGATCAACAAGTGTAAAACCTGTCTTGTCGACCTTAACTCCGTGAGGAAGTCTCACCCACTTACATCGGAACAATGGAACTTGGTATATTCCGTAGTCGAGCTCCCATATTTCTTCGATCATCCCGTAGTAACAGTTCATTGCGATTGACGATCCTCTAATTGGATCATCGGACAAAGCATCTATGCTCACACCACTGCTTTTGCACTGTACTCTTTGCATCTTGACTTTCAAAGATAAAATGTGTAGCCATTAATATCGTGAACCTTGCCATGTCTCGTATATTAAATCTTGGTCCATCACCAACCATTTGACATCCTCGGTACAAACGGAGACCTTCACCTTTTCTTTGAACCATGTGAGGAATCGATCGTTGTGTTCTCGTGTGATGGAAAGCTCATCCATAAGTGGATTCTCTTCCCGTAATATCAACTTGTGCTGTTGGATGTATGGATGAACTTCACACTGTGTTGCAAGACTGTGAAATGCGCTTTACAGTACATATCAAATTGTGGGCTCATTAGATTTGACCCAATGGTTCCTTTGCCACCAAGTCTGCCCTCATGACGAGATATAGGAACACCAATCGGTTGTCTTTTACCTAGGTAGTCCACGCAGAACTCAATAACCTCTTCAGTCCACCTTCAATAATACTACCCTCAGGCTTCGACCTATTCCCCACGTATGACTTAAATATACCCATGTACCTCTCGAACGGATACATGTAACGCAGGAATACGGGTCCACAAATCTTAATCTCTCTAATAAGGTGAACAACGAGGTGGACCATGACGTCGAAGAACGACGGGGGGAAATGCATCTCAAGCTGACAAAGAGTCTGCACCACCTCACTTTGTAAGTTGTCCAGTATATCGGGATCAATAACCTTGCATGAAATCGCATTGAAGAAATAGCATAGCTTCGTGATTGCCAACCTGACGTCATCTGGTAGGATATTTCTGATTGCAACAGGGAGCATTTGGGTCATAAAGACATGACAGTCGTGGGACTTCATACCGATCAACTTCAAATCATCCATAGACACAAGCTTCTTAATGTTTGCGGAGTAGCCCGATGGAACTTTAATATCGTGGAGACACTTGCAGAGGTCTTCTTTCTCTTTCTTAGATAAGGTGTAGCATGCAGCGGGATGTACGGCCCTTTTCCATCCTCCTCCATCACTTTGCAAGCTTGGGCCTCGATCCCCATGTAGGTCATATCGCTGGCGAGCATTCACACCATCCTTGGTCTTCCTGTGTATGTTCAGCAGATGCCTACCAAATTATCACAAACATTTTTCTCAACGTGCATGACATCAATACATTGACGGACATCTAACTCCTTCCAATATGGTAAGTCCCAAAATATCGACCTCTTTTTCCAAATGGTCCTAGGACGAACAGATTTACGGCTCTTACCATCTTGAACATCGATATCCTCTACGCGTGAATATACTTGCCTTCCAGGTCATAGGTCTGCGGGCTGCACGAACTTCCCTCTTTCCATCAAATTTGTCATCCATCTTACGATATCGATGACTTCGGGTAGAAACCTACGGTGACCCATGTACACCGTTTTCCTCGGTCGGCAGCCACAAGCTATCGGTGTCCTCTTCACAAATTGGACAAGCTTTGGCTCCTTCGTGCTATAGCCCGCCAAATTACCAAAGGCTGGAAAATCATTTATGGTGCAAAATATCATAGCCCGTAGGGTGAAGTTCTCTCTTTTGTATGCATCCCACACCTCAACCCCCACATTCCACAATTTTACCAAATCCTCAATTAGTGGTGATAGGTACACATCAATATCATTACCCGACTGTTTGAGTCCTGAGATTAGCAACGACATCATGATATACTTCCGCTTCATGCATAACCAAGGAGGCAAATTGTAGATACACAACAAAAGCGGCCAGAAATCGTGTCGATCGCTCATATTACCAAACGGATTCATACCATCCGTACTCAATCCAAATCTTATGTTCCTCATCTCGGCACCAAACTCCTCATGTTCCCAATTAATGTTTCTCCATTGAGCCGAATCAGCGGGATGTCTCAACTTGCCATCTTCCTTTCGAGATTCATAATGCCAACGCAACAATTTTGCCTCTTTAGGATTTGCAAATAACCGCTCTAAACGGGAATGATGGGCAAATACCACAACACCTTGGCTGGTGCCCCTTTTTTCACATCTTCACCGTGGTCAATTCGGTTCTTACGCTTCTTGTCATTACGCTTCTCATTTTGTTTGTATCGGGGTACACCACAAACAGGACAAATGCGCAGTTCATTATGGACGTTGCGGTATAGTATGCAATCATTTGGACATGCATGTATCCTTTCTATTTCCATTCCCATGGGACATAATAGCTTCTTCGCTTCATAAATACTTGTTGGCAACTCGTTTCCCTCGAAGCATATCCGAAAGAAGTATTAAAAGTGCATTGAAACTTGTATCTGTCCAACGGTGTTTTGCCTTCAGTTCAAACAATGCAAGGACCGAACCCAACTTGGTGTATTCCCCTTTGCAACCTGAAAACAATGGTTTGGCATCGTCATCCATCAAGCTTTTAAATTTTTCGAACTCTCTTTCCGTGTAATTTCCCTCCACATCCCGCAACATTTGATCTAAATTATCCTCATCAAACATATCACGCTCCAACTCCTGATCGGCTTCCAAAGATATCTTCGTTGCATATCACAGGGGTACTACCTGTCTCCCCATGATGGATCCAACACGTGTAATTCCTCACGAAGCCATGTCGAATCAAATGGCCTTCAATTTGAGATGAGTTGTTAAATCTCCTGAGATTGGTGCAATCAATACAAGGACAATATATGAACTTTACACCCCTCATAACCATATCTTCTTCTGCAATTCTTATGAACTCCTTAACCCCCCTCTGAAATTCAGCACTCACACGGCTTTTGTGATACATCCATTCTTCACGGTCCATCTACAAGTAAACCGCAAACAATAAATTAATAATGCCCTAATCAATGAAATAAAAGAAGGGTTGAACCCGAAAACAAAGTTTTTTTGTTGAATGATCTTAAAGAAATGTATATCTGTAGACCGACTAAGTACGTACGTACCAACGATGACTCCTAATCTCTAAGTAGGTTAGGTCCTAATCCCATTCGAGGATATGTGGTTCGAGCAAGTTCCTAATTAAGATGTTGTACAAACTTTAGAGAAAATTTCGGCAGCATCTCCCCGTTGTTCTCCAAATACACGTATCGACAACATGTCAAGAGGATGTGTATTCGGAGAACACTTGCCAGGGAGATGCTGCCGAAACTTTCACTACAGTTTGTACAACAGCTTAGGAACTTGCCCTCGCCACATATCCTCGAACTGTCCAAAAAACGTGGACAATTCGAGACTGCTTATTTATAAATATGCCATTTTAGCATACTTATAAACAAGCACCCTCGAACGGGAGACGATAGGTTACGTGACCTAATTAACTATTATATATAATTGATCATATTAATTATATTAAAACAATTATGACATGTAATGTACACATTCACCAAATAAAAAAAATTAATTTAAGTCCTACTGCAATATTGAAGAGATTTCTAAGAATTAATGCTGGTCACCTTTCGAGGAAAACCACAAACTAGGGGAAATCTAGCTCCTGATCAAGCTAGCTAGGGTTTCAATTAACGGAGACCTTCAACGCACCGATCTCCTCCACCATACACTCTGCTAATGAGACCAAATCAAAATCGAATAATGTACGTTAATACAACATTGAAGGGATTCGAAGGAATCGGGCCCACCTTTTGAATAAAGCCACAGGTAAGATAGGCTGGAAAATAGAGAAATCGCCTAGCGAACTAACTCGACGAGAGTTAATAAGTTCATTCCCGAGTCCAGACGGTACATATAAAACCTAGCGAGCCTCTTCACAATCGGTTCTATAGAAGAACCGTTTATGATTAATTAGTTATCACCGTCACTTATATGTAAAACCGACAGTGATAATTTGATTCTCAACACTGTCGGTTTCTTTATAGAACCGACACAGATAATGTATCTGTGTCGGTTCTCAAGAAGAACCGACTGCAATAACTCCAGTCAACACAGTCGGTTCGGGATATGAACCGTCACGGATATTAATCGACCCCCTCGGCTTCCCCGCCAATTAGACCGTTCAAACATGCATATATATAACTCCTTTCAAATAGCTCCTTTCTGATCATCGGTAGTACTCGGGCAAGGTCTGATCGCGTTCCATTCCTCCGGCAAGGTCTGATCGCGTTTTCTTCTCTGCTACAAGGTCTGACTCCTCCGGCAATGGCAGCAATGGCTCCATATTCTTCTCTTTCATATAGCTCTCCATGCATATATATATAGCTCCTTTCTACTCTTTCATGTAGCTCCTTTCTTCTCTGCAAGGTCTGACTTCTCCTTTCGACCGCAGCAATGGCAGCGCCCCCTCCTTCTCCGGCAAGGTCTGACTCCACGGTAGAATCACCGTACGATCCTCCACCGCCGCCGGCAGTGCCGCCTTAGCCTCCGGCGCCTCACTCCGGCGTGGCGCCAGCGCCCCACCTGTCTCCCGTCGTCCCTCCCGGCTTCTCACCCCATCCGGGCGCCTCCAAAGGCAGCAGGAAGCGCCCCAGAGATGACGACGACGACGAGGAGGACGACGACGAGGAGGACGACGAGGAGGAGGAGGAGGACGACGACTACGAGGGGGACGACGACGACGACGACGAGGAGGAGGAGGAGGACGAGGAGGAGAAGGAGGAGGAGGAGGAGGCGGAGTACTACGCGCCGATCACCATAGGGACCGGCGCGTCGTCTAGATCGGGTTCATCATCGGAGGATGAACCATCACTAGTCCGCGTAGTCTCCAGCGACTCTGGCGACTCGAGTGACTCGGGTCACTCGGATGACTCGGTTGACTCGGGTTACTCGGGCCAGAGCCGCAGGTCATAAATTTAATATATTAGGTGTAATGCAGTCCCCCTTTATATGTTTACTAATTATAAACAATGGATGTGGTGATATATTGTAATGAAATACAACTTGTTTAATATATTAGGGTTAATTGTTGGCCTAGTGCAGATGAAGTCTATTAATTGCCTTTACACTATTTTGAATCTCTTTTATATTTTTGTGCATTGTATCTTTCTAATGTTCTGTTGTTCCAAGTCAAAATGTTTCATGTCCTATTGATAAAAAAAACAAGTATAATGTGTGGAATGGTATATATATTATTATTATCTGCTGCATGCATGCTACTATAATGTTATATATAATTTGCATCACTACATGTGTCTATATAAATTGTCCGAGAGTTGAACCGCGAGTTGGGATTCTAGCAGATCGATCTTGTTCATCATCAGAAAATACAAGTTTTGCACAAATATTAAAGCATGAATGAAAGGTACAAGAGGTGCGTGTTGGGATTCTAGCAGGAGCTGGGCTGTGTTGGAGTTTGTTTTTCTTCTTCCCTGAAGGGGAAATGTGTGAGTGGAGGATCTCACTAAAACTATGTTTGTAATGAATCGTTCTTTGTTGCACCTAATGTTGTTGCGAAAAATCATCACAATCGGTTCAAAAAAGAATCGATTGTGATAACCTCGTGCTCATCACAATCGGTTTCTTCCCAAAACCGATTATGATAATACCTTCTCATTACAATCGGTTCTGGAAAAGAACCGATTGTGATAACCTCAATGCTCAGGGACAATCGGTTTCTTCCCAAAACCGATTGTGCTAATACTCTACTTATTACAATCGGTTTTAGATAAAACCGATTGTGATAATAAAATTATTATCACAATCGGTTCTTATCTAGAACCGATTGGGATTATTATCGATATCACAATCGGTTCTCTCTCGTAACCGATTGTGATAACCTCTTACCAAGATTTCCAAATGGAATATGCTTATCACAATCGGTTCAAGTCAAAAGTTTAGAACCGGCACGATGAAGCGATAGTAATGTGTCATTCTCAGTAGTGCGGGCCGAGTGGTATCAACGCTCTGCGGTGACATGAAGCGATCTTTTCCTGTGATGAGGAAAGCTGCGAGATGGCCGAGTCCCTGGAGGCGCGAGCGGGTCGGGAGGGGATCCGGCGAGAAGCGGATTCCGAGAAGCCGGAAGGCGGCGTCCCCACCCGCAAAGCGCGAAACCCCGGGATCGGCCCCGAAGAAGGTACCAAAAGAATCCTCATCGACCCGTCCGATCCGTCGCGAACCGCCTTGATCGGGATAGGGCTCGGGGACAAATAGGAGGACGTGCTCGTCACTTTCCTGCGGGCGAATAAAGACGTCTTCGCCTGGAAGCCGTCGGACATGCCCGGAGTTCCCAGGGAGGTGATCGAGCACGCATTAAATGTAGACCAATCGGCCAGGCCAGTCAAGCAAAGGCTGCGGCGATTCGCCCAAGACCGCCGACAAGCCATCAGGGAGGAGATTACAAAGCTGCTAGCCGCAGGCTTCATCAAAGAAGTGTATCACCCCGACTGGTTGGCAAACCCTGTCCTTGTCCAGAAGAAGAATAAAAGCTGGCGCATGTGTGTTGATTACACCGACCTCAACAAGGCTTGTCCGAAAGATCCCTTTGGTCTCCCCCGTATTGATCAGGTGGTGGACTCCACTGCCGGATCCCGACTACTTAGTTTTCTGGACGCCTACTCAGGCTATCATCAAATCCGGCTTCGAGAGGAGGATTGCGAGAAGACCTCGTTTATCACCCCGTTCGGAGCATATTGCTACATCACCATGCCGTTTGGGCTGAAGAACGCTGGCGCGACTTATCAGCGCGCGATACAGCGGTGTTTTCACCATCAGCTTGGACGCAACGTGGAAGCTTATGTGGATGATATAGTGGTCAAAACCGAGGCAGAAGACAGCCTCACCTCTGATCTAGCCGAGACGTTCACAAGTCTGAGGGCGTTCCAGATGAGGCTAAACCCCGAGAAGTGTGTTTTCGGAGTTTCCTCCGGGAAGCTACTCGGGTTCATTGTCTCTCATCGCGGGATCGAGCCGAACCCGGAGAAAATCGGGGCCATCATGAGGATGGCCCCGCCTGCCAGCCAAAAAGAGGTCCAAAAGCTCACGGGGTGCATGGTAGCGCTTGGCAGGTTTATCTCCCGGTTGGGAGTTCGGGGAATGCCTTTATTCAAGCTCCTCAAGAAGCAGGACCGCTTTGAATGGACGGCGGAGGCGCAGCAAGCCTTTGAAGAGCTCAAGGTATTCCTCTCCACCCCTCCAATTCTAGTCTCGCCGGTGCAAAGTGAACCTCTCCTGCTCTACATAGCGGCGACAACTCATGTAGTCAGCGCCGTGATAGTTGTGGAGCGGGAAGAATTGGGACACCGCTACGGCGTGCAACGCCCGGTTTATTTTATCAGCGAAGTGCTGGGCGAATCCAAGACGCGATACCCTCAAATCCAGAAGCTGCTGTACGCCATTTTGATCTCGTCACGGAAGCGAAGCATTATTTCCAAGGACATTCGATTTCAGTAGTGACTTCTTTCCCCGTGGGAGAGGTCCTCCATAATCGGGAAGCTACTGGAAGAATTTCAAAGTGGGCAGCCGAGCTTGGAGCTTTCGACATCTCGTTCAAGCCGCGCACCGCCGTCAAGTCCCAGGCTTTGGCCGACTTTACGGCGAGTGGATCGAATCCCGTGCTCCCGCACGGAAGAAGAGCGAATATTGGATCATGCACTTCGATGGATCTCTCATGCTTGGAGGAGCAGGGGCGGGAATCCTCCTTATCACTCCTAAGTGAGACAGGTTGAAGTATGTAATTCGGATTCACTTCATGGCCTCGAACAATGCAGCAGAGTACGAGGCTCTCATCCATGGGCTCCAGATCGCCACATCACTCGAATCCGACTACCGGGCGGTTCGGGGCGACTCCCAGTTGGTGGTGAACCAAGTACAGAAGGACTGGTCGTGCGTGGATCAGACCATGACGGCATACTGCCAGCAAGTCCGAGAATTGGAAGGCAAGTTTGACGGTCTGGAGCTGGTTCATGTCCCCCGCCGCAATAATGAGGCAGCTGACGAGTTGGCTAAAATGGGAGCCACTCGGGCAGATGTCCCTAGTGGTATCTTCGTACAGGATCTTCACGAGCCAACCGTTACAAAACGGCAAGAGCCGAGTAAGGATCCTGGGACCGGGGTCCTGCTCATCGATCCCGACTGGACTACCCCGTACCTTGATTATCTCCTGAAGGACAAACTCCCGGAAGCGACCACTCTGGCAGAGCGCGTCTCCCGACAAGCCAAGTCCTATGTGGTGGTGGGCGACGAGCGCTTCCGGAAGAGTGCCTCAGGTGTCCTCAGGCGGTGTATTTCGGGACAAGTGGGAAGAGAGCTGCTCCAAGAAATCCACTCGGGGATGTGTGGCCATCACACGGCGTCGAGCGCCTTGGTGGGGAAAGCCTACCGACAGGGCTTCTTCTGGCCAACAGCTGTAACGGATGCCAAGGAGATTGTTCGAACCTGCGAGGGCTGCCAGTTCTACGCAAGGCGGACACACTTTTGGCCGCAGGAGCTGCAAACTATCCCCATCTCTTGGCCCTTCGCAGTCTGGGGGCTCGATTTAGTGGGCCCACTCAAGAAGGCTCAAGGTGGTTTCGCCTACCTCTTCGTGGCCATTGACAAGTTCACCAAGTGGATCGAAGCCAAACCAGTCGCCACTATCACTGCAGTTAAGGCCAAGGAGTTCTTCCAGGATATTGTGGTCAGATTCGGAGTGCCCAACCGGATCATCACGGACAACGGCACCCAATTCAGGAGTGAAGAATTCCAAGAATGGTGCGAAGGCGTCGGGATCAAGATCTGCTTCGCCTCGGTGGCTCACCCACGAAGCAATGGGCAGGTTGAGCGAGCTAACGGTCTGGTCCTCCAAGGCCTCAAGGCCAGGATCTTCGACCGCCTCAAACCATACGCTGCCCGATGGGTGAAGGAGTTACCGTCGGTACTGGGACTCGTAACCACTCCCAGCCGAGCAACTGGCCAAACCCCCTTTTTCCTGGTCTATGGCGCAGAGGCGGTTCTGCCGACCGAGCTAGGGTTCGAATCCGCGAGGGTTCGGAATTACAACGAAGCCGAGTCCGAGGGAAGCCGAATGGTGGAGCTTGATCAACTCGAGGAGGCTCGGAACGTTGCAGCCATCCAGTCGGCTAAGTACCTCCAGGGACTTCGGCGTTACCACTCTCGCAATGTCAGAAGTAGAACCTTTTCAGAAGGAGATCTGGTCCTGAGGAGGAACCAGAAAAGCGAGCACAAGCTCTCTCCAATTTGGGAAGGTCCGTATATTGTGCAGAAGACGGTCCGGCCGGGTGCTTATCGACTTAGACATGAAGATGGCGAGATTTTGGCGAATACTTGGAACGCCGAACAGCTCCATCGCTTCTACGCATAAGTTATGTACCCTACTCTCACATACTGAATAAAATGGTGATCCATTTTATTTTCTGAAGCCCTACTGTGTAATGATAGTCCCGAGTGGTTATTACCCGACTGGTGTAGCACCTAATCCTGGACGCGCTGGTACAAAACGCACGGAAATAAAAACCGCGATGAGCACAAAACTCCGACGGTTTATACCAACGCGCATAACGGAATGGGTAGAAAGCACTAACCACTCGGGGACTACAATTCGCAGCACCAGAATTTAACCGAGATTTGCCTGATCGCGAGTTTCTAGCCGTCAAAAGCTCGAGCCCCAGCGCCTCGTTGTTGGCACTGGAACAACTGACCAGAATAGTTGATCAGGCGGAACCCTAAACTCGGAATAAATATGACGGCATAGATTGGGCAAGATTCCACATTTTATTCCTTAGTATTAGTAATTTACATTACTAACCTTCTTTTTCTTTTTCTCGCGATAAAAAAAAGAGAGGGGGGGAGAGGCGGCTCCCGCCCCCAATCCTGCTGGTGGTGGTGCTGCTGCTGGTGGTGCTGATGCTGCTGGTGCCGCGGAACGGGATGCAAGCGGCTAATCGCGACGCGATCGCCCCAGGGCTTCGCGGATCAAGTCCGCAACCACACATAGTGAAGGCACGAGACGAAGAAGGGCCTCCACGGCGGCGGCGTCATGACGCTCCCGCCCGAGAACCTCCTTCAGCACGTCCTCCACCTCCGCAAGCGCCGGCGCAGCCTCGATGAGAGCGGCGACGGCGGCTGCGTCTTTCGCCGCTGCCCTCTCCTCCGCCAGCTCCATCGTGGCGAAGTCGAGGTCCAACCAGAGCTCCGCGTTCTCCGAATCGCTATCCGACATTGGAAGCGGTACTGTAGAAATCTCGAAGAAGAAGAAGAAATTTGACAAGGGGGCGATTGCTTTACTTGCGGTGACGCCCTATTTGTAAGCCACCCCAGCCCCGGAAATCGAAGCGTCTCCAAAGGCAATCAAATGCGCCACCTCGCAATCAATGAAGCGCAAAAAACAAAGCGGCTGCGCGAATACCGAAGAAGATCAGCACGTTGAACAAAATTAAGGGACATTTCGCCAGACACGTGTCACGAGCAGCTCAAGTTAATTCGGCCTTCCCGCTCACTTCGCCGCTTGATTAAGCGAGAAGTCCGGGGGCTGCGAGCTGGGAGGCGACAATACAAACCTGAGGGCTGAAGCACTCCAGCCACTCGGGAAAGCGTGTCCAGGCGAAAGGGCCACGGGCCAAGACCCTGGCGCCTAGGAGCCAAACCAGTCGGCTGAAACCCACCCAGAAAGGCGCAACGGGATCCAAAAGGCTGTAGGCCTATATTCTAGCAACTCAGACAAAGGAGAAGGAGTGAAAGAGGTCTGGAGCTCATTTAGCAGAGGACAACACAGACAAATTATATTCAAGTGAGAAGACACAATATTTCAAACAAGGAGGGCGAGCACTCGGCATCAAGGTTCACATCGAAGTCAGAATTCTAGATTCTCTAACAAGGCTTGCGATGCACCGGAGACCTCTTCGAGGAGCGCGTTGGCCTTGTCTTCATCACAGGCAAAACCTTCTTTCACAGCTTCGAGGTCAACTCTCGGATAATGAGACTTGACCACCGCCAATGCCTGGTTCGCACTCATTGTCGCGGACTCCTTGGCGTAAGCTCTGATCCTGTCGGCTCCTCCAGAGAGAAGCGGAACAGCGTCGTCCTCCTGGCCCGGCTCAACTCCTTCAATACGCAGAAGGTGCAGAACTGGCTCGCAGGCGACGCACAACTCAGTTTGGCCCTGTTCGGCAGCGGCCATCTTCTCCTTGCATTCTGCAACAAAGTCAAACTGCCATCAAAAAACACACCCGACGCCAAGTACGTTCAATCTAAGTCAAAGAAATTTACCCTTCAGCTCCCGCTGCATCCTCTCCAAGCCGACTCGAGCTTTGAGGCCAGAACTCTCTGAAGCCTCCAGTCGGGCTCTCACCAAGAATGGTCGAATCGCGCTCTGAAACACAAAAGCGTCTTCATCCTTTCCAAATTGTCCAAAAAGATGTCCAAACCGAGTCCAGGGAGGATCTCACCTTCGAGCACATGCTCAAGCTTCACTTTCTCCTCCCGGATCGTCATACACTCGTCCTGAAGCCCGTGGACCTCCTTCCATCTGTCGCTGCTGATCTCGCTGAGCTTGTCCTGATACTTCTGGTGCTCCTTGAGCTTCGGGAGCACCTTCCGGAAAAACTGCGACCTTTGCTCCGAGCGCTCCCCCATGTCCTAGGTAACAGGGCAGAATCTCAGGGAGAAGTCAGCAGGCAACAAATTGAAGACAAGAAACTCACCCTGACGAGCGTGCTACACCTGACGGTGAGCTCATAAAGCTCCGTCCGAGCCGCTCTCTCCATCTCATCGTCCTCTTCCATCCCTTTCGGTGAACCCCCTCCCACCATACGGTCCGATTCGGGGCTTCGGCAGAGGACCGAGCGGCGGTGGCTCTCGAGGCACCTCCTCCACTCCGGAGACGGTGTCGGTCAATCTCGTCGGGCGACGGACCACCTGATGGTTCGACCGTCGGGTCACGGCACTCGGTGGCGACGCCCGGTGGCGGCGAGGGTGACCTAGCCGACGCGGCGGGGCTCCTTGGGGAAGCTTGCGCTGGGGCTCCTTTTCAGAGACCCTCCACCGGACGTCCATAGCAGAGTCCCGAATCAGCAAAAGGGAAGACACCTCAAAGACAGGCAATAACAAAAGACAAGGATCGCCCAAAAGAATACCTTTTGGATTTCTTGAATTTCATCCTGAGTCTCATCCGAGACCCAAAGCACCACTCGGAGGGAAGTCGGCGCTGCGGGGCTGCCTCGGGATGAAGGCTGTGGCTCATTAGCTTCGTGATCCGGTGCATCGGAGGTCGAAGGCCCTACCGACGAAAGACCGGGCCTCCTTCGCCGATTCCCAAGACAAATTGTCGACCGAGGTGTCAGCCACTCGCTTCGCCTGAGCATTTTTCAGCCGAGAGAGGCCGACGACCGGAGCGTCAGAGAGGAAGGACGTGCGTTCCTGAAAAAGGAACGATCGCACCCTGTTTGAGTCACACATCAGTCAAGAAATCATGGAATAGTTTTTCGAGAGAATAGTACACTCACAGGAGGGGGAGGCCTTGCCGTCGAAAATTTATGAGGGCAACCCCTGTTGGTGATCACTGTGCCAGGCACGAAGAGATCAACTACCCATGCTGCCAGCGCCTCCATCGACAAGGACATGTCCGCCTCCCGGGTAGGATCCTGAGGCCCGTTGTACTGGAACCCCAAATGGACTCTCTCCTTTAAAGGCTGCACCCGGCGCTTCACAAAGCTGATCGCGATCCCGGGACCCGTCAGCCCTCGGTTCTTTAGATCGTCAATCAATGCCAGAAGCTCGGGGATTTGGTCCGAACCGCCTCCATCCGGGGCGTCGCTCCAGCATCGGGAAGCTTTAGGGGCGCGACCAGCGAAGGGGGCGAGGAAAGGGTCAACATTGGCACAATAGAACCACTCCCGCCTCCAACCTTTGAGGGAGGTCTTGAGGGGAACGACAAAATATTGCTTCTTCGAGCCCTCCCGCAGCTGGAGCCCTAAGACTTCAACGACGCTGGAGCCGCCCGGTTCTGGATGAGGCTTGAGCAAGAAGAAGGAGCGGAACAAGTCCAAATGAGGACGTATCCCAAGATACGCCGCAAAGCTGAACGAAGATAGCGATGTGAAGAATTGAGTTGGGATTCAAATTGATCAAGACGATTGTAAAAATGAAGGAGCCTCGGAAGAAGGTGCTCCCAGAACGCTAAATCCTCGCGAGAAGAAGGACTCGAACACCACAATCTCATTCTCCGGAGGTGTGGGGTAAGGGTCACCCGCGCGGATTCGGCGGAGATCAACTCCGGCGGAGGAAGGACGCCTGGCGACCAGTCCCTCCAAGCGGGACGTCGTGGTGATGGAGGTCTCCCACCCCGCAGCCGCAGTGGTCGGTGCTACCCCGATGTCGACGAGGATCCCGAGGAGGAAGACATCTCTGTGGAAGGAGACCTGGAGGGAGGAACCGTCGGGGCCTTGGGCGCGAAACTAGAAACCCTAAGTCGCCCAAATCACGAAAGAGGCTTAAAGGTTTCTCAACTGTGGTGGGGAAGGGCAGAGGTACCTTCGCCTAGCAAGTTTTCCCTCATTTATAAGGAGCAAGCCTTAATTTTCGCCTTACGGCGGGGAAAGCAAGGGCCTCCGCTTTCGATTCTGGGCCAGATCTAGGGCACGCCCCATGTTGGGCCGATAGCTGGGTTGCGCAAAACGCGACCAGGTGTCAAGTCTGGTTCGAAGTTTGGGATAAAGTGCGCCCCATGATGGGCCTGAACGCCGGCCGCCACGGAAGTTTGGGGCCGGGCACTTTCCGAACATCCCCAAGCGGTATGCCCCATAATTTGGGGCCAATTGCTGGTCACTGCTTCTTAGCGTGATTGGGTGCCGTGCGAGGATTTTCACTAAACCGGTCTTGAGAATGCGCCCCATGAGGGTCTGAAGCAAAGGCACCGTAAGCGGCACAGCATTACTCGATGACCAAGGTATGCCCCATGAGGGTCGGTTGGGTCTCACAAGCCAATCGCCGCACACCGCAAACGCAAGTGGTACCGCCGCCCCGAGCCAAAAAGACTACGGTACGCCCCATGAGGGCCAGCCGAGCGACAAGCCGGTTGCCGCGCACCGTAAACGGGCGCGGGTACCACTCGGCCACGAGCCAAAAGACTACGGTATGCCCCACGAGGGCCAGCCGAGCAACAAGCCGGTTGCCACGCACCGTAAACGGGCGCGGGTACCACTCGGCCACGAGCCAAAAAGACTATGGTACGCCCCACAAGGGCCAGCCGAGCGACAAGCCGGTTGCCGCGCACCGTAAACAGGCGCGGGTACCACTCGGCCACGAGCCAAAAGACCAAGGTATGCCCCATGAGGGTCGGTTGGGTCTCACAAGCCAATCGCCACACACCGCAAACGGGTGCGGGTACCGCTCGGCCCCGAGCCAAAAGACTACGGTATGCCCCACGAGGGCCAGCCGAGCGACAAGCCGGTTGCCGCGCACCGTAAACGGGCGCGGGTACCACTCGGCCAAGAGCCAAAAAGACTATGGTACGCCCCCCGAGGGCCAGCCGAGCGACAAGCCGGTTGTCACAAGACCGTAAACGGGCGCGGTACCACTCGCCACGAGCCAAAAGACTATGGTACGCCCGAGGGCCACCGAGCGACAAGCCGGCTTGTCACAAGACCGTGAACGGGCACGGGTACCACTCGGCCACGAGCTAACCAACCACGGTTGCTTCACACTACAAGTTCTTTATGATCTTTTTTCCCGTATAATCCTTATGACAGGATAAGAGACGGAAATCCGATCCTAAAGCACTTGGGGGCTGCTGTGGGATGTCAGAGACATGGGTCCCGCAAGAGGGGCCTACACCCGACTGGGCTTGACGGGCGGAGTAGAAAGCCCAAAGTCCAGAAGCACCACGACGGGCCCGGAGGAGGTTTTCGACTTGTTCCCCAAGGCAACTCCCGATCCTTCGGGGAAGCTTCGCGCCACGCCTGAACAACCCGCCAAGAATGAAGCATGCAGCCTGACACTGCCAGAGCCTGCGGATGCTGGAACCTGACAGAGCGGCAGGCGTGGGTCGGGGAAAGCATAACCACCTCTCCAAGACGTAGAGCGCCAGGGCCAATAAGGACAAAGTACATGTCGGCCAGGCCACCATGTTCAGGGCCCGGTGGCGCCCATCTGTCATGTATCCTTCCCCCTATATATAAGGGGAGGAAGGAGAAGAAAAAGAGAATATACACAATATATCCAAGAACACAGGACTAGGGTATTATCTCCTCCGAGAGAGCCCGAACCTGTCTAAACACAGATCTCCCTTGCATCCTGTGTTACCATCAAGCTCAGATCCCGCACAAATCCCCTAGAATCACAAATCTCATTGCCGGCGAAACCGATCGTCGACAGGTGTGGCTTTATTTAAATCTCTAAAATCGACACATACCCTAAGTTTGCCGTTTTTGTTTCTTACAGGGACGATATTCGAGACCCACTTAGCATATCGGCAAGGCCGAATAAACTTGGCCTCTAGTAATCGTCCGACCTCTTCTTTTATGGCGTTATACAACGTAGGATTAAATCGTCTAGGATACTGTTTAAATGGTCGATACCCAGGTTTTATGGGTAGCCGATGTTCAACTAACTGTCGGCTTAAACCCGGCATTTCATAATATTCCCATGCAAACCAATCTCTATATTTTTTGAGTATTTCGACCAACTTTGCTTTATAATTGGGTTCTAATTTAGCGCTTACAAATGTTGGTCTTTTTCTGTTGTCTTCTCTAATGTTGATTTCCTCAAGCAAATCGGCAGAGGTAAATCCCAACCCTTTCCTTTCTTCTTCAAAGTCCTCGACAGCTTCCTCGTATTCTTCTTGCCGATAGCTTCTTACCCTTTCTTGTAACCTTGCTATTGTCTTGGACTCCATCTTCTTACCACTTCGTTTATCCGATCAAACGTATTAGGTCTAACGCTGATCGGCTTGAATCCTGTCTTCTCGATGCAGATGAAATCGCAATCGTCCAAGACTTTTCCTGATATACATTCGGCTTCTTCATGTGCCCAATTGGTATCAGGGCTGGCCATGGCGATATGAGCTGATGTATCGGCAGACACAACTTCAACTGTATCATCGTTCCATTGTACCAACTTCTGATGCATAGTTGAGGGTATGCAGCAATTAGCGTGGATCCAATCCCGTCCAAGGAGCACACTATAATTGCCTTTGGCTTCTATCACGAAAAATGCAGTCGGCAAGGTTTTACTGCCGACTGTTAATTCCGACATCATCACGCCTTTAGCTTCAATAGGATCTCCCGTGAAGTCATTTAACACCATATTCGTTTTGATCAAGTCTTCATCGGCTTTACCCAATTTTTTAAAAGTGCTTAGCGGCATCAGATTAACTGTTGCCCCACCATCCACCAACATTCGAGATATTGGTCGGCCATTAATATACCCTTTTAGGTATAGTGGTTTTAGATGCCGATGCATGTCTTGTGGTTTTTCAAACACGGCGTCTGGCGCACCGAGGCATAGTTGGGCAAACACTTCTTCAGCTGATTCCTCGGTTTTGAATTCAGTGGGTAGAGTGAATACCATGTTTATATCTATCGGCGGTGTATCATCTCGGATCATTGGAGACCCGGATTCGACCGATTGATCCGAGTCACTATTGGTCTGTTCCTTCTTTCTCCATTCCCTTTTTGAAACTGGTATAGGCCTTAGCTTATTGAATACCCGATCCCTTTCTTTCTCCTTTTCGGCTTCCCTTTCTTCTTGTGTCTTTAGTCGCTGAAGCCGCCTGCGCTGTGACTTGCTAAGACCTGAGGGGCACCACCTAGGTTTAGGTTCTATCGGCTTTCTGATTTTTCTAGCTAAGTCGCCCATTTCTCTACCAGATTCCATTCTGATCACGTTATGAGAAGCCGATATTTCTTGAGTTCGGGAGGACTCGCCTTGTTCTGACGTCGACAATCTTTCATGGATCGGCCTCCTGTTTCTCATTTCTAGTCGATCGTAATCGTCTCGGACAACCTTGTCTTTCTTGATTGGTTTAGCCAATACATAGACGAGTGTTGCATAGGACATGATAGCACTGTTGGTAGGATCATCCCCTTCTCCCAGCAAAATTGCCAAAAGGGACATTGTCGGTGTTTCTCTTCTTCAGTAGTTGGCCAATATGGCACATCTGGCTGCCAATATTCGTCTGTCTTTTGATCTGGCCGATGGAAACTTTGGGATTGTCGGGTATTGCGTCTTTGACTTATCTTTTCATACTTCCCCAGGAGTTGCGAGAAAGTTGGTTTCGGCTTGAAGTCGGCTTTTCTTGGAGCCCTCTCCGCCCTATACCATTTCCCGACTTCCAAATCTCCTCTTGGTTTCACTGTTCTCGAGTTCTGCCCGTTCTTATCGGCCTCTATTTGTATAGAGCCAATAGTAATCTGCACTGTTTCGTCTCCTTTTGACCGTACTTCAACCTTTTTAGTCGGCTTGATAGCTTCTTCCGCAGGTCCCTTTCCTTTTCGTGAGCATTGAACCATGTTGATTTGAAAAGGATTCACATCTATCTGCATAGCCGATTCTTCCGCAAATTTTAATCTGCCATCGGCGATAGCTGATTGAATCTGTTGTCGAAAAATATTGCAATCGTTAATATTATGTGAAAACGAATGGTGCCATTTACAGTACCTTCGCTTTTTAATTTCTTCGGCCGATGGGATGACGTGTCCTTCTGGTAACCTTATGAGTTTTTCTTGCAGCAATAAATCAAATATTTTGTCACATTTTGACACGTCATATGAATACTTGACTTCTGCTTTATTTTTTGTCGGATTCAGTAAAGAGCATACGAGTGGCCTTTTGGAACCCTTGGTCCACTCGGCTATGTTTATGAAGGGAATATGCCCGAGAGGCAATAATAAATTGTTTATTATCTTATTCCATGTTTATAATAGATGTTTATTTCTCATGCTAAAATTGTATTAACCGGAAACGTTGATACATGTGTGTTTAATAAACAAAAAGGTTCCTAGTAAAGCCTCTCTTTTAAACTAGCTCGTTGATTAACTGATGATCAAGGTTTCCTGATCATGAACATTGGATGTTGTTAATAACGGGGTCACATTATTAGAAGAATGATGTGATGAACACACACCCAAGTTGGTATAGCAAATTCGATCAAGTCATTAAAGTTTGTTGCTGATCGAACATATACAAAATAGCTCTTTTCCTTAGACCATGAGATGATGTCAATCACTAACTCCTAAGAGTACTTTGATGACATCAAACGTCACTCCGTAACACGGTGACTATAAAGATGGATTTGGGTACTATGAAAGTATTAGTTGAGGCTCATGCATCAAGAGTGGGATTTGTCCATCCAGATGACGGAGAGATATACTCTGGGCCCTCTCGGTGATATCACATTGACATCACATGCAAGCACGTGACTAGGTCACAAGAATGTCATATCACGGAACGAGTAAAGAGTACTTGTCGGTAACGGGATTGAACTAGGTATAGCTGATACCGATGATCGGATCCCGGATAAGTAATATATCGCAAGACAAAAGGAATTGGTTTTAGTTTGTTTTTGGTTCACACGATCACTAGTTCATCGTTGAGTAAGTGGGAGTCATTATGGATCTCCAGATCCCGCTGATGATTATTGATCAGAGAGGTGTCTTGATCTTGTCCATTTTATTCACGAACCGTAGGGTGACACACTTAAGGTTCATCGACGCTTTTGAGTAGGTACGGAACACCGGAGAAAAGTTTGGACAGCACCGGAATAGTTTCGGGATATCGGAATAGTTCAAAGGGGTATGTATTAATTTTTGTTAATTAAAAGAATTAACAAATATTAAAATAACAGAAATAAAATTGTTTATGGAGAGACCATTCACATGAAGAGAATGGAGAGTCCATTCACATGAAGAATGGAGAGTCCATTCACATGAAGAGAATGGAGAGTCCATTCACATGGAGAGAGTAGAGAGTCCACTCACTCCTATAAAAGGGAGGGTGGAGCTCCTCTCTCATGGACTAATGACCATAACCCTTTGGTTGATCCTTTCTCCCTCCTCCTGCTGTTCCACCTTTCAAGCAGTAGCTTAAGCGAAGCGCTGCTGAAACAGTTTCTCCACCACCACCACTAAGTCGTAGTGTTGTTGGAGTTTCCCGTGGATCCTCTACTTCCGCTGCCCCGCTGGATCGAGGGATTGGAGGTCGTCGTTGTTCCGCACGTGTGACCAAGTACGGAGGCGCTGCCGTTTGTGGCGCTCATCTTCGCGACTTTGAAGTCGGGCGTGTACCTCTACTTCAACCACGTTTGTTTGCGGGAACGTTATTCCCGCTTTCGGTCTACGAGGGTGAGTCCTTCTGAAACCGTTTACTTGCATCTCCTAGATATGATCTTGGTGTTTGGTTGCAATCGTAGGAAAATTTTTGTTTTCCTTGCTTCGAAACCCATCAGTTTATTCCTGCTTCTTCGTCCTCAGAAGTGTCGCTCGAATTGTACTCTACCATGTTTACCTTGGCTTTTTCATTACCACTTGACCTAAATCTATCTTTGAACCCTTTGTTTTCTGCATATCGGCTTTCATGTGCCGATACGCGATGAAGTAGGTGGCCTAAATCGGGGAATTCTTGACCGGATAGTTTCTCCTTTAATGGCGGGATTAATCCTTGAAATGCTAGGTCGGCCAACTGATCATCGGGTAATGTTACACTAAAACATCTATTTCGCACACCTCTAAACCTCCTGATGTAGTCAGAAACCGATTCGCCGTACTTCTGTCGGACCGAGCTAAGATAAGAAATTCTAAGCTCCATAGTTCCCGAAAAGAAGTATTCATGAAATCGGCTTTCCAAATTGTTCCACACATGAACTGAATTTGGAGGCAAATTGGTAAACCAAGTGAACGCTGCACCGGACAATGATAAAGGAAATAGCCTAATTTTTAATCCATCGGATTGTGCAGCTTCCCCACATTGATCCATAAATCGTCCGATATGTTCAATGGTAGTAACAGAATCATCACCCGAAAATTTAGCGAAGTCTGGTATTCTAAAGTTGTGTGGGTACGGCATACGATCTATGTAATCGGGGTACGGCTTCTCAGAGTCGATTACCCTTCCTTTAGGTCAGAAGTCGAACTGTTCTCTTAGAACATTAGCAATTTGTTCCGCCCAATTGACATTGTCGGCTTGTGGTACAACCGGACATTGCCAATTTTCATTGTTTACGCCCTGCCCCCCGAGTGTGAACTCGGGTCTTTGCCCAAATCGCGCCACAGGGGGTCTTGGCACTTGATCATAATCGTGGCTTCTAAAAACCAACGTATCGGGTACAGGTGCGAGAGGTTCAACGTACGGCACTACCCTATATGGTGCTTGGTTCATAGCTGTGGCTCCCTGTGATTGTGGAACCTGATCTGTTTCAATCGGCTGAGAAGCCGATAAACCGACGCCACTAGAGGGTCCGTTTGATGGGCTTGGTATGCTTATTTTTGCCCCATCCGTGTGCCCATGGTAGTGTGTAAACCCACCTTTTTGCGAACTAGGTTTCAAAACAGTAGGCTGAATCGGCATCATGATAGGTGTTTGAGCCGACACGTTTACTGTATTGGTGTTAGGCGTTATGGAGTACACTGGTATGTAGGGAGGGTTTGTAATGGATCTAGTAGGCTCCTGGATATAGCCAATTCTTGAGCAATTGTTTTCACTCTATTTTCTATCATCGGCTTCAACGTAGATACTAGAGCCGATGACTGGTTAATTAGTGCGTGATGTACAGATTGCTCGATCATATTTGATAAATCAATTTGAGCAGGTACGTATCGGCTTACCGGTTCAGATGATGAATCGCCGGTAGGATTGATACTTGGGAGTGCGGTCTTTTGAGTAACGCCACGGCGTGTTTTCTGGAAGCACCGTAGCATTATTTCTTCCAAAGTCGTCTTTCGGTCTTCGATCTCTTTCCGCTGCTCGGGGGTCAAATCGGCCATTTGAGGCGCGATTATAGCATCCGCATTGATATCGGCGGTAATCGCAGGCTTATCGGTTGATGACATTTTGATTTTCTTGGTCCCACTGGGCGTGCCAAAATATGTTCGCGCTAAAAACGTGAAGCAGGGTTTCTAGCCTCGAACACACAAGACAAACACCGAGTTTGCAAGGCGTGCCAATCAATTCGACTTGGAATTGACAAGGTGGAAATAGTAAGCAATCAAAGCCGATAAAAACGAAGGTTATCGGCTTGACACTAGTCGACTAAAAAGCCGATCAGGGGATAACTAGATTAACCTGGCGGTTAATCCGGATACAAGGCAAAATCGGCTTTGAGAAGGCGATGCGCAACAAAACAAAGCAGATCGAACCTGGGGCGAAATCGGCCAAAACCAACAATCGGCGATGCGCAACTCTGTTGATTCCGTCGACTTACAGAGGTTTGTAAATCTAAAACGATGTAAAAAGGCTTGTAAAAAGTAGATGTGTGTTGTATTGAGATTGATGTCGCTGCCTTCATGATTTGTCCCTTTTATAAGGCTCCAACCAATCCGAGTCACGTATGGATACGACGTCTTTACCCGTATTGGCTTCTGATCCGATTTCCTTCTCTTATTCGAAACTGATTTTCATTTTGATTCGTTCGATGCCGTTTTATCCTTTCCAAAATATCCTTTTATCCGATCTTATAGGGGATGCCGGATTTCGGTGCAAACAATATCCTTAACTTTATATCTCAATTATTTACCCACAAGGGCATGTTAATGTTGGGAACATTTATATACATTGATGTCTCAAGAATAGTTTCTAGTACTCTTATCAAAATGATAAGAGTGAAAAATCTCAACCATTCGTTAACGCAAACCCTACTCCACAGTGACTGACCACCACCAAAGTCCTCGTCTACCTTCCTGGCTTCCTGCCGCCACTACACCCACCATTCACTTCAGTTTTGCTTGCTGCTCTCTTGGCCTCCCCAGAAATTACAGTAGAAAACACACAAGCACCAAGCACATCAAGCACCAGCACCAACACAGATCACTTCTTCACCAGCAAAAATATGATCCACTCTCTCTCCGTGGCTCCAGTTTAACTAATCTGATGTCCCTCTCTTAAAAAGAGCTAACGCTTATGGAGTTGATCCAATACAGACATGTCTTCTGCCATCTTATAATTAAGATAGCTCTTAACAGTAAATGATTCATCACCATTGTCCCCTTCAAAGAATTTTTGTTCGAGCTCATCCCAAAGTGCCTTAGCATAGTTGTCGTACGAGTAGACATGAAAAGACTATTGGATATGACGGCTAACAGTCTAGCTAGTGCTGAATGATTTGTATCCTCCTAGCGCTTATGCGCCTCTTCCAAAGGAAGATATGGGGGATCGGAAATAACCCAAAATAATTTCATGTCATTCAACTAAAGTCTAGTTTTAGCCTGCCAGGATTGTTATGGTAAATACGGTATTAGCAATTTTCTTATTACTTTAATTCCAAACTTAATAAATAACCAACGATTAACATTGCCAAATGAAAACCTAGAGACAAGAGTGAAGGACCATCTTGAGGTCCATCTATGTTTGTGATGAGTATTTGATTTTATTTAAGCTTGGGTTGCTCTGGTTTGAGTTTAAATTTGAATTGGATTTTCAATTAGGAGCAATTTGGTCTGAATCTATCTCAAGCGGCACTACCGGCACTGATTCGGTGGTAGTGCCGACCAAGCGGCACTACCGGCTTCTAAGGAGTGGTACTATTGGGCTGGTTGGAACTACCGACCGTATGCTGGCGGTAGTTATTTTCCAGAGAGATCTCTTTGCTGGGTTTGAGTAGAGTGCGGCACAACCGGCCTCCTGGGAGCGGTAGTGCCGATAGAGCGGTTCTACCGGCCCTCGGAGGGCGGTAGTGCCAACTTTTACTACGAAGAACATTTTGATTTTTGTTCTTGGATGATTATTGCATATAATTCTTGAACAATGCTATATGAGGTGTTTCTTTGTTTTTGGTGATTGCAGGGCTTCATTCTGAGATCATGGTGAGGTGAAGAATGGCCGGGACTATGCGAAGAGCGTCGGAGATCCGGGAGGCCAGGGATCGCCGAAAGATGGCCGGAGATGAAGCCGGAGCAAGTCATGCAGGCAAGGGAATAGTGGAGATGCTAGCTTAACACTACTTGGATCAAGGAGAGCTGTTAGATCGCGGGTCTAGAAGATAGAGTAGTGGTTAAGTCTAGTTTGCTTTGAGAAGCGTGTAAAACCCGTTATGTAAAACCTGTTATGTTAGTGGTTTTTGGGTTAGCCCAAGAGGTGAAAGTGTGGGATCAAATCCTGGCCTTTGAGGGGTAGCTTAGGATAGAAGCAACTCATCTAAGGGCTTAGGTTTATCCATGGACACTATAAATAGAGGGGTAGGGGTAGCCTCCCCTCTTGAAGGTCTTTGGTGCTCTTTTGAGCTTTGTCCACTTGTGTGAGGCTTTGTAAACCTTCCAAAGAAATGAAAAAATTCATTCCTCTGAATTTAATTTCCGTATTTACATTATGCCTTTACTTTACATAATTTAAATTAATATTTACTTTCAAGCATTTACATTTTCGTACATTTGCCTCCCCTCCTTCTAAATGCTTGTGGTTCCTTCTTGCCGAAGATAAGTGATTGATTGGATGAATCTTCTTTGAGATCAAGTCCCAATCCTCTAGGCCAACTCAGGTTCTTCTTTGCAAGAAATCGAGTTTTTGTGCTTCCATGAAGATTTCTTTGTAGATTGAGTTTGAGTCTTTCTTGTCTTGTTTTCTAGCTTGCTGTGACATGTGAGAATGTATCCAAATTCATCTTGATCATCAAAATCTCATGAGCAAGCCTAGATCACATATTTGCTCTTTTTCTTCAACTTGATGCGATTCCTTCAAATCAAGAAAGGTCGAAACCTTGGCGTCGATTCTTCAAATCGATGGGTGGAATAAGTTTCTGACATCCTTGTGATTGCATCTACCAAGTTGCATGTAACTCGGAGCTGTATATTCAATTTTCAACTTTGCTTTTGAGTTCATGCTGTTTCAGCATTCTGTTCTTGAGTCCGGCACTATCACCCCTGACGAGCGGTAGTACCGATGGTCCAGCACTACCGCTCATTTGCCTGCGGTAGTACCGGTCTCAGCAGAGTTTGCTGATTTTTGTTCTTTGAGCTGAATCATTTCAAAGTGAGGCTCTAGTCTCTTGTGTGCTTGTCTAGGATGTGTGAAATTTTTTAATTTGGGATCATTCACCCCCACTTTGATCGTCATTCCGATCTTTCAAGGAGCATGATAATAATAGCTATTAAGACATAAAGATAACTCATGTATTTCAAATATTTTTGCATGGCAAAAGACAATAAAAAGTGGCCTATAACTTGCAATATAACTCAAGTTAATTAACTATTTGCTCTTAGATATCATATTGCCTGAATTAACAGACCTCCTCACCACTAGGGACACGATCACATACTAGTTTGTGACAATCTTTCTATACAGTCTTAGCACTTTTAGAATTAAAACTTGCCAAAATTAATATATTTCAATATCAATTTAGTTGATCACTCTAACAGTTCATATATATCATATACTATACTTGTTTTATATTAACATCTATGAATATTTCAAGTGATAAAAAGCATGTATTTAGAAGGTTAATCAACTGTAGATAGTAGATATATTGAACTTAATTTCGAACAAGTGGAATAAAATTGTGGTGGACAAGTAAATTAACTAGGCAATAATCAGCTATAATGTCTACCACGATTATAGCCCTCTTGATGAGCAATATATAATAATATCCTGATTGATTGGGTCTCTCTCTCTCACTCGATTGATGGGCCATCATCTGTGCCTTGATTAATGGACCATCAAAAGATCCAGTCAGCAATTACAGGTTAAGTACGTATCCTCTTGAATCAAATCCGATTTGTAGAACGTGACACATCCTACACACCTACTCATTTTGATCGATGGGGTTATGATCCTGTCTCTTGATTAATCAACCATCCAAAGATCCATGGTTCTGTGAAAAATAAGAGTAGAAAATCTTCTGTTTTGTATGTCACAGGACCCGCCCCCTTTATTTGAATTTTTTTTAAATAATATTATTTTAATCAAAATTTACAGAAATAATATACCGAAAAGAAAATAGCAAAACTACCCCCCTGTGTCCATTTGAATTGGCGACAGAATCTGCCATTTGAATCGGCGACAGAGCTCGCCGCCATTTGAATCGGCGACAGAGGCTCTCGCCGCCAGCTCAAATGGCGACAGGGGCATCCAGCCTCCGGCCGTGGGGCAGCAGTGGAAATAGCTGTGTGGGGCAGCAAAGGATATGTCGAAGTTTGTTCGCCGCCATTTCAATGGCGACACCCCCCTGTCGCCAATTGAAATGGACATAGGAGGGCAAACTCAATAAATTAAGGAAAAAACATATTTAGCTGTGATAATTGCTGTTGTAATGTATAAAATTACAATTATGAAGGAAAAGTAATGTGAAAGGCTGAAAAAATATTATTGAACTGTATATACTTTAAAATATATATATGCAGCACATGTATAAGCAAATTTTGGAATTCTATACACAATATTTACTGTATTTTCAAATCTGTACAACATTTTTGTGTAAGAGCGAAAAACCCAACCGTATTCGCTCTGCTGTACTGCGGAAACCTGAAATTGCATCTCCGGTATATGGAAAACCAGACATGTTTTATTCGGTCAACGCTAAACCGAAAATCGGTGTATTTGGAACACCGAAATGACAATAGTGAACAGTACCTTGTCGGGTTCACCCGGAACAAGGCCAGGCAATCTATTTTTTTTGTTTATTTTGGATTTTTGAAACCGAGTTGATAAAAATGCAGATAAGTTTCGATGTACTAGTCACGGTAAATTCGACTTTTTCATAATCGGTTGTTGCTTATTCGTATTTTCGAAAACCGGTGACTATGTATCCATATGACATGATGAAATTTGATATTTTAATGCTGGAGAATTCTGAGCTCCTCACGAAGGTGTTACATTTTACGTATATGTCAAGAAAATCAATGTCAAGAACCAAACATTGCAAATCCAGAGGGTTGTACAACTTGTACATGCATGGATAATTCCAGTCTAATAGGCTGGCTTTCATGGCTCAACAGGAAAGGAAAGGAATCAATCAAAGAAGGCTACCAATTGATGACTGATTTTACGATCATTGTGAAAAGCACGTATATGCAGGTAGTAACCTTAGGAACAAAACTCAACGTTAGTAGTGCACATGTAACGAAAGTTTAGATGATGAAAGGAGCAACAGATTATATTACAATGACATTACAGCAAAGGATTTATATTTCTAGGAGAAGTGACGATAACACCGGTTGTCATGGTGGAACAAGTGATCGCTCCGCCTATGTTCAGAGAGTGGGAACGATGCCATACATTTTCTACATATTACATCACCCGTCATTCTTTTGCGATTTGTTCTCGGACATCGCCAATCTCTCTTATGAAAGAGCTCCATGGCCGTGGGCAAGTGCTCCCGCTTGTCGCCGAATGGGTAGCCTATGCCATATGTCTCTGGGTATAAGAAGTAACTTGGTTGCGCGTGCATTCTCGTGGAGTTCGCCTCCCATATGGGCATGCCATCCCGATTTCCGGCCCCCCTATGTTAATACCGCTCGGGTTCCCCGATGGTCTCAGAACCCGGCAAGGATTTCTTCCACAGCGATCTCGCCGGCTGCTTCCCCTTGTCCCTACTTAGAGTGGAGGAACCCTCTTCCACTTCTGGTTCCTTGCGGAGACGTCTTCTTTGTTTCAGCTCGCACTCCACTATATGGTGCAGGAGGTGCGTGTTGGGCTTGTCCTTGTATAATCAGAAGCGTGCCCTGCAGTCCATACAATATGTATGCTGTGGTCGTTGCAAAATACCTTGGGCATACTCGAGGCTTGGCTTTTCGGGGCGGAAGTAGCACCACGGAGAGGGTTGCTCCCCCCAGTTATCCCATATGGGAAGTTTGAGATGTGGGTGGTACTTCTCCGGATCCACCCAGTTGAAGTAGGCGCACCATTCATCCTCGGCCAAGGGGCCCCGGTAGAATCTCCGGTCCGCTAGATCCCCTTGGCAGGTATCAACGATCGCTTCTGTGTCGTGATCGCAAAATTCGGGCTTTCGGTGCGGGCCCTTGAGGAGGTTTCTCCTTTGACTTTATCCATTTTGCAAGTTTCTTCTTGGAGTCCTGTATGCGAGGAAGCAGTTTAGAATTACTACTTTGTGACTGCATAACATTAGCATGTCGCATGGAACTCACCGATTGGTTGCTCTCTTGCCCACCGGCCCTAAACTCCTGGCCGATCTAGAAGGGGACATATCCCGCGGCCTCTCCCACCGGGTGAAGTTCTCGGCGAAGTGGGGTAGGCGTCGTGGCGCTTGTTGAGAAATTCGTAGTCACGCTATTCGGCCCGTCGATCCATTGGAAGAAGCAACACCGGTCCATGCGCTACAAAAGAAAAACGATGCATGAAATGGTAGTGGTACTTTAATCAGTAATGACACCAAGAGGGTTTACCTCATAGCCATGTGCACAACAAGAATGAGCGCGGCGTCAGAGCTCCGTGGTTAGACTTCATCATCTTCGCCGAAGGTTGCAGCGGAATTAGGCTCGGGCAACTCCGGAAGAATCGAGCGCCAACACAACTCGCATCCGGTATTCGGGGTTAAGTTTCGCTGTCTTGAAGAGGCGACGGTAGAGAACGACATCGTAGCCTAATTCGTGTGAAGTGTGCGTAAGTTGATTGTCACCTGCTGGTAATGGAAGTGTATCCCTCCACCGGTTTTATAGTGGTGGCGAGCTAGATAGCCTCGTCATCCACTTGGCAAAGATGCATGACCCGTCTCCTCTCTCCGAAAGCCGCACAACCTGTCACATCATTAGCAAAGCTGAACGACATGGCACGCCTTCGCAAAGCTGCATCACCGCCACGCCGTGAAAGCCGCACGACGCCGTGGTCCAATAAGTCTGAGAAAGCTGACAGTAGCGTGTTGTCAAGTCGCATTGAGGGTGACCGGTCGTGCAGCTTTTATTGAGGGTGGCAGGTCGTGCAGCTTTTATTGAGGGTGGCAGGTCATGCAGCTTACATTGAGGGTGACTGGTCGTGCAGTTTTGATTGAGGGTGGTAGGTCGTGCAGCTGAGGGTGATAGGTCGCGCAGCTTTGTGTTGTCTCGTGGTCCAATGCATGTTGGAAGTTTTTTTTTGGGCCGGATGTACCAGATCTGCTATTTGGTATACGGACTACCATATTCTGTAAAAATATCTCAGTTACCAGTCTCTTCGCATATAAATTCTCAACGACCAATAACCCTAAGTATTACATTCGCAAGCACTAACCCTAACGATGAAGGATTTTCATGCCCGTAGAAATGCATGTTGGAAGTTATTTTTTCGGCCGGATGTACCAGATCTGCTATTTGGTATACGGACTACCATATTCCGTAAAAATATCTCAGTTACAAGTCTCTTCGCATATAAATTCTCAACATCCAATAACCCTAAGTATTACATTCGCGCACGAACCCTAACGATGAAGGATTTTCGGCGGCCCGTAGAAATGCATGTTGGAAGTTATTTTTTGGGCCGGATGTACCAGATCTGCTATTTGGTATACGGACTACCATATTCTGTAAAAATATCTCAGTTACAAGTCTCTTCAAGATATAAATTCTCAACGCCTAATAACCCTAAGTATTACATTCAAGGCATCTAACCCTAACGATGAAGGATTTTCATGCCCGTGAGAAATGCATGTTGGAAGTTATTTTTTGGGCCGGATGTACCAGATCTGCTATTTGGTATACGGACTACCATATTCTGTAAAAATATCTCAGTTACAACTCTCTTCGCATATAAACTATCAACGCCCAACAACCCTAAGTATTATATTCAAGCACTAACCCTAACGATGAAGGATTTTCGCGCCCGTAGAAATGCATGTTGGAAGTTATTTATTGGGCCGGAGGAAGTCGCCAAACCATGAAAGGCGGATTCATTGAGATAAAACATACGAAAAGATAAAACCAGCTTGAACAAAGTCACTGCTCCACGTAATGAACTGATAGTACTAAAAGATAAAACTAAAGCAAAAACTAGCTACGGCCCCTGCGAGGGGCGACGCCACGTGTGGCCCCAGGCCTCCTCCGACGTTGAACATGCCCGGCTGAATATGTCAGCGGGTCAGGAGGAACTCCGCGAGAACTCCTAGTAGTGCGACGTGGTGGAGTCGGAGTAGTGAAGGGGTCCCGCGCCGATCGACCGGGTCCGGCGCGGGTCGACTGCGCTGCCTGACCGGGTCCGGCGCTGGGTCGACTCGCATCGATCGATCGGGTCCGGGCGCGGAGGCGAGCTGCGAAGGACCAAGGATATCCTCCATCGTCGCCTGCTGGGGGGACTGAAGCCAATCGTGAAGAACATCGGTGTCATCAACGGGGCTCAAGCCGCCAGAGTGGGTCACGCTACGGTCATCGACGGCTATTGAAAAATTTTTCACGTTAGCACACATAATGTAAAAAATGTAGTAGACAAGGGCATAGCAGAAAGGTGTACTCAGAGGGCTGCCACACTGGAGCCCCGGTACATCGAGGAGGGGCGAGTGGCGCAGTTTGGGTGCGGTGTGGCGAACCCCGCCGCCCACGCATAGGGACGAACGGCCTCGACTCGTGGCCGCCACATCGCCCTCAACCTCGTGCCCGACGTAAGGTGGACGATGCGAGCGGTCTTGTCGACAACACCTCGCAAAGATCGCTCTCACCGATGTATGGTCGCGCTGTTCGTGTCGATAGTCGCTACCATCAAGGCCGCGTCGCCGTGCACCTCCCGAGCAATGTCACCCTCGTGAAAATGGCTTGTTAGTTCTATGCAGCAGTGGTATACAACTTGTGGGAGCAAGTACTAACCACGCGTGAAAAGCAGAGTCCTACCGTGTAGGGTAGGTGTCCGCTGTGGAGGGAACGTGCCTCGAGGTGACTTCCACCACACGCACAACTCGAACGCTGCAGCGCCGGCTGTACCACCGGATGTAGTCGCCGTGACGTGGCGTGGTCGTAAGGGGCGCTCTCGCGGCACGCCTGCCAAAGCCTCGCGCCACCGCCAACATGAGGAATCATGCGTGTCGCCTACTGCATCAGGGCCTAAGCCCTTGCGTGTCGATCGCATTAGTCGATTTGCAACGAAAACTTCATTAGTAAAATATGCAATTAAATGAGATATTAAATAATTGTAACAGAGATGGAAAGAAATACTAACGAGTGGACGCTAGCCGGGACGATGGCACCTGCAGGTGGGGAACTTCGACGGAGGCCAAATCGCCGCATGACACGGTGGGTCACAGACGCCTCAACGCACACGCCGAAACCAAGTGACGCCGTGTGAGCCAAGATAGCGGCATCACTATCGCGACCGCAGCGAAAGTCCCCGAGGAGCTCTGGCCGACAAGCTCGAAGGTAGGGCCGCCAAATGACGCGGTCATCTGTCAGCTAGTCAAACATCGCTACGTACTCAGGGTACGAAGCGTGCGACGTAGCTGGGGTGAAAGTGGGCTGCAAAAACAAGGAATACACCAACGTTAGTACAGAATAGTATTGATAAAAATTATTTCACAAACAAGGTAATATATTATGTGGTACTAACCCGTCGGCGACACCACAAAGACCCCATGGTAGGGCGGTCGACCTCATCTCCAATCGCCTCAGAGAAATCGCCGCCATACGGCTCAGGTTCATATGTGGACGTCCGATCCGGAACCTCTCGAACGACCACAATCAAGCAGAGCGGACACCCAAAGTGAGAACGGATGAGTCCGAGGTGCGACGGCACCCATCGCAAAGAGCACGGTAGGTGGCCGCCAAGATCGCCGGTCCCTGCCACCGTGGGATATGATCCATGTCGGCCTCCGCGATCGCCCCGGCGAATCGATCAAGTGCTTGTCGACGGTGTCTCCGTGGCTCGAGCCGAACATGACCCACCAATAGCCAGATCGTACGCCTGGCGTGGCGGGTGACGATGTAGTCCTCCGCCCGCCGCCATCCTCTCGGCCGCAAAAGGCTATGGTTAGCAGCGAACTGAAGCGGATAAAAAACTACAAAATAAAGCGCAACTTACATAGAATCGAACCAGCCACTTCGCGTAGGGCCGTGCGTAGAAGTGAAAGTGTTGTACCGCCGGTATCACACTCGCGAACTGGTGCAGGAGGTCCGTCGCTACCAGGATCGACGCCGACCGGCACCATCAAGGCCCCCTCGAGCAAGGTAGGCCCAGAGAGGTAACTCACGCCTCAAGTGTGGGCGCCATCTCACCGCACGGAAGGTGGAACGTGTGCGCCTCAGGGCGCCAACGGTCCACCAAAGCTGGCCAAGAAGCTCCGGTCAGACGGAACCTCCTGGAGGAACCTCGCCTGTCCTGGGCGTCAGCCACGGTAGCCTCCACCATCCTGGCTAATGGAAGCAACCCCGCTGCCCTCAACCAGCATGAAAATATTGTAAGTACGCTGCCTGCACACATAGATGACAGTACATTGAAGTTATATAACCCTGTGATTAGTGTACTAACCTCGGAAGCCATCGCGGGTCAATCCTCCATGCTCTCATGGGGTGCGCAGTTTAGGGCGCCAAGCTCAAGAGGTAGCTGCCCTGGCCAAGGCTGGTGGCCAAGTGGCTCGGTGAGTCGATCTATCACCGGGTCAAGCAACTCAGACGCCATACCGCAATGTGTAACCCGACAATAGGAAAATAGAAGAACATATCGTTACAAATTGAACACAACAAGTACATAAAGAAAGTGCAAACAATCATTCCATAATAAATTTGAAGTACAACAATTTAATAGTAAGTACATACATAAACGCATTTAACAACAATTTAATTGGAAAGTCCATACATTAATAACGCATAACAATTTAATTGTAAAGTCCATACATAAACGACGCATAACAATTTAATTGGAAACTCCATACATAAATGACGCATAACAATTTTATCGCTTCAACCGTGGGACAATACTTGAAAGTGTGGCCCGCCTCCTGCAACCGAACATTTCTTCACACGACGCCCACTTTCCGCCGCATCCATATCGCTCCTTATACGCCTTGTCCGCCGCCGCCCAACACCCTTCAAATTTACTTAAATCCGGAACCCACCGTGGTCGCCTCCTGTATGATGCTCCGTGAATAAACCCACCACTAAAACCGTGACATTTCCCCACTCCAGTTGCCATCACTTCTTCCTTGTTGAAGAAATGAGACAAGAATATACCCGATCCATTCGGATTGTTGAGCAGGCCGCCATGACATGTGCGCATGGCCTCGTGTAATGCATTTGAGGCTTGTTGCAGTGTGCATGCACATGTTTGTCTATGCATGGTGCATTCATGTGTAACTCTCCACGGCTTGTCCCACGCCCGATTTATCTTTACATAGTACCTCAAATCTGAGCTCCTCGTGCCCATCTTCAATGCTCTATGCATCTCCCCTTCTTGCCCTTTTCCTCCATGTAGATACAAATCATCTCGAGTACTTCACATCGTGGGCATTCATGCGCAACGGCCCTAGCATAGCGATCCACAAAGTATTTCGTTATGCCACGAAGAACACCCTCCACTATAGCAACCAGTGGGAAGTGACCTCAACCCTCGCATGACCCAATTGTAAACCTCACCTAAGTTTGTCGCCATGACCCCATACCGGGCGCCATCGGTGTCATAAAGCCGAGCCCATTTCTCCTTAGGCTCATGCTCTATCCATTCGAGAAGCATTTCATAGCCCTTCCATTCCTCCGAACCAGTGTGTGGAGGGTCTGGCTGGTAACTCGCAAGCGCCATCGGGCCTCTCGGAAGCTGTTGGCTTCTTCGCCGCCTTTGTATGCCTTGATGTTAGCTCGTCCAACTTCTTCCATAGTCTCTCAAATTTTCTTTCCTGGTTCTGGTCGCAAAGCCTCTTAAAAAGCTTTGTCAGCTCTTTGTTCCTGAACTGCTTGTAAAAATTGGCGCCCATGTGCCGCTTACACCACCTACTACGCAAATCAGGCCATGGATGTGTCTCATCTTCACCTTGCTGCAATTGCACGATCGCTTTAGCAACCCGGATGCCGATCATGTATGACACACACACCAGGTCATTGCTCCACGACCCCAGCTTTCACGCTCCTTAGAAACCATAGCCAACTATCGTTGTTCTCACCTCTACGAATGCGAGCCAACGGAAGAACTCGATTGTTGCCATCGACTCCTATGGCGCCAATATCCGCCTTTGTACTTCCCGGTCAAAAAAGTCCCATCCAAGCATAACAACGGACGGCAATGTCTGAATGCGTTGATACACGCACCGAAAGCAAAGAATGCCCGCTTGAGCAACATCTTCCCAGGGAAACGCTGTGAAGGTTGCTCAAAATATCGACATAAGTCCCAAAGATTCCTTTCCTTGATCACCTGAAGCAACCCTGGCAGATTCTAATAGGAGTCTTCAGACGCGCCAAACCTTGCTTCCAATGCCTTCTACTTCGCTCTCCATGCCTTCGCATAGCTTATCGTGGTAATCGATACCTCTCGCTTCTATTGCAAGTATGATGGCACGTGGCTCTAAATCCAGGTTGCCCACAATCTCCTCAGACATTACATTGGCAACAAAGCCTAAGATATATTTCTATGCGATTGTGTAGACTCACAAGACACATGCATGCGGCACTACTATAGAACACTTCCAAATTGTGTCCCATTTAGGTTGGTAAGCATGGACACGCCATGGGCAACCTTCCATCTTGCATCCGACATCATACACCCACCGACCGACTTAGCAACCTGTATGGTCTACGCAATGACATCGCCCATGCCGTGATTGCTTCCTCGCACCTCACCTTTATCCTTGTAAATTGCATCTTGCCGCACCTCATTCCGATCGCACCCCCATTGGACATCTTCACCCTCGTTGACCATCACCGTCGAATCGACACTCATCCTAATTCGCTGGGAAAGGCTCTTCATCCTCTTCATCGTTACTTAAATCCTCGTAGTCCCGGCTCAAGGCCCATTGATATCACCAGATTCAATATGTTCTCCTCGCCCGCCACACCCATTGGTTCCTCAGACGCCCGCCACACCCATTGGTTCCTCGTGACGCCTTCCATTGGAACACCAACTTCCTCACCTTGCACCGCTTCCCGAGCCGAACTAACATCATGCCTCACTGAGTATTCTCTTGCTTGGCTGCTCTCCCCAACTTCCTCCTCTTCGTCACCAACAACCTCCTGCTGTTCCTCACGGATGCCATCTGCTTTCTCAAATGCTTGCGCCAACAATACTAATGGCCATCCTCTCTTAATCGCTACTCTGACATACGAACTCCATGACTTCGGACCTGTAATTTCAACTAACTCCCAGTACGTACAGTTTCGTCTCCGACACCCTACTCCGTGCAGCTTCACACCATGCAACTCACGGTCCAACGAGAATATTTGGTATAACCATCTTCTAACAGTGCTCCATGAACGCTCCGCTGGACGTGACAGACCAACTACCACACTTGGGAAATGACTTAGTTCCACCCCTTCTACACCCATGTTCGGAATTCCCTCTCCGTAATATATCGTAAACTGCACTCGTTCATCCATACCTGTCAGCAATTTCAGCAAATATTTGAGGCTATAAAAGTAAATCCAGAGGTATGCTAATACCAATTTCGCCAAATTTTCCGTAGTCCATAAGCCCAAAAAATTATTTTTCAGTGTTTACTACCAAATTTCTTAATTTATTTACTGATTTCTAAAATTTCTAAAAAAAGGAAGGGCTAATTCATAATTATTTTCCTACTTTTCCAGAAATTGTTCATGGCATTTTCCCGATCCATTTGGCTATAAAGGAGATTTTGCCATATACAAGCTTCTGGCTCATCAAGCTTATGATTATTGCCGTCATTTGGCTTCGGCGGAAGGGCTGGCCAGTTTGGGTCGTGTTACCATCACCGAGCGAAGCGTGGAGGCAACGGGTGAGGCCGGCAAGCCGAGGCAAGTGTGACCGGGGCGCACACTAAGAACAGAGCCGACGGGGCTGAGGCGAGCAAAGCCGAGGCAAGCATGGCAAACACGGACTATGGGGCCAAAGGCTGCCGTGCCTGGGGTTTGTTCCTAAATCGCGAAAACAACGCTAATCGCTAAGTCGCTAAGTGGTTAAACAAATCGCTTAGTCGCGAAAACAATACTATTCGCTAAATCGCGAAAACAACGCTAATCACTAAGTCGTTAATTCGAACACAACGCTAATCGCTAAATTTTTCCTAAGTCACTAGATCATCAAAACATGATAATACTACTCGCTAAATCACTAAATTAGTCATTAATCTACTCACTAAATTGCTAATTTCATACAACAAAAAAAAATTTACCTGCGAAACCGAGATCTTCTTCTTCCCCCTCTTCCTTCCTCTTCCTCTCTTCCTCCTCTCCCTCTCCTCCTCTTCCTCTCTTTCTCTTCTTCCTCTCCCTCTCCTCCTCTTCCTCTCTTTCTCTTCTTCCTCTCCTCTCTTTCTCTTCTTCCTCTCCCTCTCTGTCCCTCTTTCTCTCAAGGAAGCGAGAAATGGCGACATAACCGTCGCTCATGATGGGTATAGGCTCTCGCCGCCATTCCATTTGGCGATAGGGCGCCGCTGCTAGGTATTAAATGTCACGCCAAATGGAATGGTGACAGGATCGGGAAATTTATTTTACCTCCTGTCGCCATTTGAATTGGCGACAGAGCTCTCGCCGCCAATTCAAATGGCGACGGACTCGCCGCCAATTCAAATGGACACAGGGGGTAGTTTTGCTATTTTCTTTTCGGCATATTATTTCTGTAAATTTTGATTAAAATTATATTATTTAAAAAAATTCCCTTTATTTTCTCTCTCTGTTTACTGCAATTTCAAGTACTCCATCCGCTTTTGAATACATAGGTTTTTAGCTTTCAAATTTTATTTTTAAATATATGTCACTTTACGAGTTCCATGTGACTTTTTATCTTCTTTTTTTCCTCGTATATCCCTCACTTTTAGATATTTCTAATGCTATTTACTACAATAGACTATTGTAAGACACTATCCAAAGAACAAGAAGTGATCTAACGAAGATGAGTAATACAGTCTTTTGTAAATATATCTCGGTGGAGATGCCGTATCCTAGGATTATATACATTTATTATATGTGTGCATCGAATAAGCAAAGCAGCTGTCCTTTATACCCTACCCCGCTGATCGATTTCCAGGCTTGTCTTGTTGGGAATCCTATGCACTTGCACTTGGCTGTTCGTTCGTTCTTCTTCTGTTTTCTCATTTTTCTATTCATTATCTTATTCAGAACCCATTTTAGTAGTACAGTATCATACGGCCTCCGTTCTTTAAGAATTCAGATACGCTTGGGAAGTGCTACTCTAATGATGATTGATTTAGATCTCAAGCCGATGCATCGATCTGCATGGAAAAGGCCATATGAATGGAAGTACCGGACCGGAGGCACTTAATTGCTAGGGTGGCTAGGAAGGGGAATTAAGTCAACTAAATGCTATTAGAAACTTAAAAGCTCCACTAATTTTTGGTGTTGTAGCATTAATTAGCATGAGCTTAGCGTTGATTATTTTGATCGGGCAATTAAAAAAATCCAGACGGCTATTAGTACCGGTTTTTGAACCGGTAATATATAGAGAATGTATGGGAGAAGTGGGACTTGAACCCGCAACCTCATGACTCCAACCAACCCACCCACCATCGTGTACTGATATACATAGACTATGAATTCCTTTTGAACTTTCCTAAAACAAGGACAGTACCGGTTCATGCCACGAACCGGTACTAATGTGAGGGCATCAGTACCGGTTCATGTTACCAACCGGTACTGAAAGCCCACTACAGCCCTGTAGCCAATGAACCGGTATTGATTTCTCTATCAGTATCGGTTCAAATCCAATCGGTGGTGATGTGTCGGTAGTAATGCCTAGTTTTCTAGTAGCTGGTGCTATCCGCATAGAGAGATTATGGTTTCTCTGGTTTCCCATGTAATTTTTCTTCCTACCCCTGCCTTGGGTACTCTTCTTCATACCTTGTTCTCAACCTTATACTTTGTGCAATGAAACCCTATTGGTTCTAAAAGAAGTACCGTATCGGAATCTAAGATTGGGCAATAGTTAGTATCACCCGTAACCGATTACTAAACAAGATAAACTAAATTACCACTTGTTGTTTTGTCCTTTCAGTACTGCATATATGAATAAACTGTTGCTACAGCTTGCAGACGTACAAGCATAGGATGGGATAGGAACGGCACGTAACCACGTGGGACAGCTCGAACAAACTTTGCGCCATGCTGGAAAGAAGTGGCTTGATGCGACAGGAGTTGATCCACTTTGTCGGCTACCAAAGAGAAATCATCAACACACAATCATCGATCTTAATGAATCAAAGGCACCCTTAGTCCGTGAAGGTTATGAACACATACATATAGTGCGCAGTGTTAAGTTTTACATGCAAAAAAAAAAGTATTTGTGTTATAAATACCTCAACAAAAACAAAATTAGGTCGCCTTGCTGAAAAAAAAAAATCTATGGTTAATAGGATCTTAGGGCAATGTAACACCTATGTTGTGTGTCTCACTTGGCAAGTGTGTGAGAGGTACAAGAGCCGGTCATGTTCCACACAAGAGGGCATTGATGAGAAATGAATTGAAACCAGATTTCCCTTCTCTTGTTTCTTCTTCTTCTTCCTCAAGTCTTCCTTTTCCTCTGTTCGTTGTTGACCTTGCTACTTCCTTCGATTTCTTGATCTCACGCACAGACTAAGGGGTCAAGCGCCATGGGATGTGACAACTTGGTATCAGAGCCTGCAATCCCGTGCGTCTCCGCGGTCTTCTCCGTGCCGGCCTGCCGTTGCTGCTTCGGCCGCCGCCGCCACCAAGCAACCTCCTCACGCCATCCGCGGCCACCGCGGCCACCATCCGTTGGAACCAAGTTCCCCCGCCACGCGGCCTCGAGCTCCCGCCCCTATCCGACTCGCACGACGACCCCCCCCCATCCCCATCACCATCCCCGTCGCCATCGCCAGCGCGCGCGACCGATCGGCCTCGTTGCCCGACCGATCACCATCCGGATGCGATCGCCAGCTCCGCTACCGACGGGCAGCGCCCTCCATTCCGCCGCTTCCGACGTAGATCCGACGAACGAACAGAGCGAGGCTAATCCAGGTGTAAAGGTGGAGCCGAGAGAGGAGGTTGGGGAACGTTGGGCTAGCAAAATTGATTGCCTGTGATTCCCTATAAAATTCCTCATCTCAACTCCGTGGTTGGAAGGGAATCAAGACGGCGCCTCCGAAGCCATCCGTGCAGACGGGGTTTGTGCTGGATGCGATGGAAGAGTCTGGCGTTCGGATGGAGGCGAAGTTGGCCTTAATCAAAGAAAGGCTCGATCTCCATTTCGCTCGGGTGGAATCGATTGATACCACTTAGCAACAACTGATGACGCGGACTGAGATTACCGCCAAGACGGTGGAGCAGCGTGCGATGGATCAACAACTATTAGCTAAACAGATGGAAGCCACGGCCCAAGCTGTGGCACGACTGACCGCCGCATCGACTACCACCACTACCTTAGCTTCCGCACCAGCTCTAGGGTTTGGGGCCATCACTAGCTCGGCGCTATTTGGATTTACCATCTATGCACCACTCTTCAAAGACCACCACCACTACGCCTCCAAAGAACTATTGCCTCTCGCCTCGCTGCTCGCTTCACGCCGTCATCAATAAGCACGACGACGGCGAGCACCGTCCCTTACATGCTCTCTCCCGTTTCACTACAGGCTGAAAGTTCGCTTCAAAGGCAAATGGAAGAAACAGCAGCAGCCGTGAGGAATATGTGTGCCAATCTGGGCATTGGAGGTGTAGTGGAAGAGAGTGTGCACCATGTGTCTGATGGAATGCTTCACGACATCACGATGTGGGGTGACCAGGAAGGCAAGGAGTGTGATACTAACCCATGGTTGAAGCAATCTTTGGTAGAAGGTGCTGCCCTGGAGATGTTTGACGCGATGCCTATCAACGATGTGGCATGAGATGACGACAATCCACACAAGCTCGACTTCCACGATGGCATATTGAAGCAACTAGCTCAAGGTGAACTTTTTGCACAAACAAATGTTGTAGTGGTTTGTCCAGAAGATATTGTGATGGCGCCGTGATGGCACTATGGGTGTCCCGATCTTTCGATGAGAAACACACGATCGATTTGTTGGAGTCGACCTTAACGATCCGACTACACCGTACGACGACGATGCGCCTTAGCAATCGCTAAACCAACTTCAGCGGGTTATTGATCTTGCCGTAGGCACGATCAACCTGAACACGAGGTTCAATTCCTGCAAGCAACCAAAGAACAAGCAAGAACAATAGGATAAGCAATCTGAAATTGCGGATAAAACTGGAAGCGAAACAAAGTGGAGTCTTATTGACAATCTTGACAAGGTGGTTGTCCAGCACAACTCGCAGGATCAAGTTTGCACTTGGCTAAACTAATCAAATAAAACCCAAAACCCTAAGGAGCCGATGTCTGGCTATTTATGAAAGCTAGGGGCGTGGGAATCACGTCCAAAGCAAGAGGGATACCAACTACAACTCTATTACAAGGCCCAAAGCCCAAGTCTTCGATTTGGAAAAGTGACGCCAATTGTTTTGCAGATTCCCGCCGACTGACGGAATTTGGGGATGGGGTCAGATCCGTTGGAAAGAGGACGTCGAAACCTTTCAAACCAGTACTCATAGACCCCAAACACCCTTGTGGATCAAAAGTTATGGTCATTTTAAGTTGGTGCTGTCCCGGAGGCCGAATCCGAGTATAACTTGTGCACCGGAAGAATTGGCTTCATGCTTGACGTTTGGGAGTCCTTCTCCATGGTTCCTAAGGACAATAAAATCATCACGAGGATTAAATAGCATTCCATTCATTAAATTATTTGTATGTAACCCGAGGAACGCATTCACCTGGTAATTGAATTGTCGTGTCTTGAGCTCGAGTAATTGGCCCTTGTATGACATTGTTGGTTTCATTGGGTTTGTAAGCATGGCTGTATCCATGGTAGTGATGTCCTCATCATCCTCCCTTCTTGCATTTGAGTCGCCCTCGACTCAAGTTCATCATCTTCTCCCAAGTATGGTTTCAAATCGGTAATGTTGAATGTGGACTAACCCCAAAATCTGCAGCAATTCAAGCTTGTATGCATTATCATTAATCTTACCAATACTTTGAAAGGACCATCAGCTCAATGCATCAACTTAGATTTTCTTAATTCTGGGAATCGATCTTTTCGCAAATGCAACCAAACTAAATCGCCTCGGTTCAAAAGTTACATGTTTCCTTCTCTTACTACCAAAGCAAGTTTATATTTAGCATTCATGCGCTCTATGTTTTCTTTAGTTGTCTCATGCAGTTTCATAATCAAATCAAAGACGCTTGTTTAGCATCAAGATTCAAATTCTTCAAGATGGCAGAGGTAACAAATCAATTGGAGCATGAGGTACAAATCCATATACAATCTCAAAAGGGCACATCTTAGTAGTAGAGTGCATAGACCGATTATAAGCAAACTCAATATGAGGCAAACATTCTTCCCACAATTTAATGTTCTTTTTTCAAAACAGCCCTAAGCATAGTAGATAAAGTTCGATTAATCTAATTCGCTTTGTCCATCAGTTTGGGGATGACAAGTAGTAGAAAATAAAAGTTTAGTCCCCAATTTAGCTCACAAAGTTCGCCAAAAGTGGCTTAAGAATTTAGTGTCACGATCTGAAACTATTGTGTTAGGCACACCATGTAAGTTTAACAATTTCACGTAAAGAATAAGTCAAGAATGTTGGTAGCGCCATCGCTTTTGTGACAAGGTATGAAGTGCGCCATTTTAGAAAATCTATCCACAACGACAAAGATACTATCCTCCCCTTCTTTGTTCTAGGAAGTCCTAAAACAAAGTCCATAGAAATATCCTCCCAAGGCACGTTAGGAACAGTGCAGAGGCATGTATAAACCATGTGGATTAAGTCGTGACTTAGCTTTTTGACATATAGAGCAGCGAGCGATGAAACGCTCCACGCCTCGCCTCATCTTGGGCCAAAAGAAATGGCTAGCGAGTATGTCCTCCATCCTCTTCACACCAAAGTGTCCCATTAATCCTCCTCCATGCGCTCCTATAGCAATAACAAACGAATGTAACTAGCTGAATACATAGTTTGTTTGCTCTAAACACAAACCCATTATTGAGGACAAATTTGTTCCAAGTTTTTCCTCTTTACAATTGAGCAACACATTTTTAAAATCATCATCATGCACATATTGCTCTTTAATCGCTTTCCAAACCAAAAATTTTGAAGTCAAGTTGTGAGAGCATGGTATATCTCCTAGACAAGGCATCAAGAATGACATTATCCTTTCCCTTTTTGTGTTTGATGACATAAGGAAATGACTCAATGAATTCAACCCACTTTGCATGTCTACGGCTCGCTTTAGCTTGACTTCTAATATGTTTTAACGATTCATGATCCGAATGTATAACAAATTCCTTGGGCCATAAATAATGTTGCCATGTTTCTAAAGTTCGAACTAGCGATATAACTCCTTATCATAAGTAGAATAATTCAAACTTGGCCCACTCAATTTCTCACTAAAATAAGCAATGTGTTTTCCTTCTTGTAATGTAACACCACCCAAACCAATTCCACTAGCATCACATTCTAGTTCAAAAGTCTTAGAAAAGTCCGGAAGTCGGAGTAAGGGTGCATGGGTTAACTTAGCTTTCGTAATGTTGAAGGCATCTTCCTCGTGACTTGCCCCAAGCAAAAGGTACACCCTTCTTGGTGAGCTCATTCATGGGTGCAACGATGGTGCCAAGTCCTTCACAAAACGACGATAGAATCCAAAGAAGTCCTAGAAAACTTCGCACCTGCTTGACCGTGTTAGAGCTCGGCCAACTCAGATCGCTCAACCTTGGCTTGGTCAACTTCAATTCCCTATGGAGTAACAACATAGCCAAGAAAAGATACTCGATCCGTGCAAAAGGTGCACTTCTCAAGGTTACCAAATAAGCGTGCATCGCGTAAAGCATAAAAACAAAGACGTAGATGTTCAAGATGAGCCTCTAAAGATTTGCTATAAATCAAGATATCATCAAGTAAACTACTACAAATTTTCCAATGAAAGCACGTAAAACCTCGCTTCATCGCCTCATGAAAGTGCTAGGAGCATTAGTCAACCCGAAAGGCATTACTAACCATTCATATAACCCGAACTTAGTTTTAAATGCTGTTTTCCATTCATCTCCTAACTTCATGCGAATCTGGTGATACCCACTATGCAAATCCACTTTAGAGAACATAGTAGAGCCACTTAATTCATCAAGCATATCGTCTAACTGAGGAATAGGATGGCGATATCTAATGGTGATATTATTAATTGCTCTACAATCCACACACATGCGTCATGTTCCATCTTTCTTAGGTACTAAAATGACTGGTACAGCACAAGGACTAAGAGATTCACGACGCATTCTTTATCAAGCAATTCTTGAACTTGGCGTTGTATCTCTTGTGTCTCTTCAGGGTTGGTTCTGTAAGGTGCTCGGTTGGGCAAGGATGCCCCTGGAATTAGATCAATTTGATGCTCAATCACTCTAATTGGCGGCAGCCCTGAGGGGATGTCCTTGAGTTTGCCGCTGTTGTTGAACCATTGAATGTGGTAGGGCTGAGGGTGTGGTCTAGTGGAGAGTGCTAGCTTCTCCACCATGTCCATGCTGGCTAGATTATTGCAACTCCCACCATCAATGATTATTCGAATGGATCGCTCCTTGATGACGCCTTTTGTGTAAAACAAGTTGTGGCGTTGATTTGGATCGGCGCGAGCAATCTGAGCACTAAGCACACGTTGTGCAATAATACTCAAATATTGGTCAAGATCACCAAAGCACTCACGCACCTCGCCGTGCTCGGCATTTGGATCGCCGCTTCATGTTCAAATGAGCAAAGCATATGTTTCTTCATCAAGATCACTTGCCGAGTCATACTCGCCGCCTTCACGGATTATTAGCACACGCTTGTTCTGACACTCCTCATCATGTGACCGAAACCCTTGTAGCGATGGCAATCGAACATCTTTGGTGCGCCCCGCTGATGCTAATTGACGACTACTTAACTATTTGTAGTAGCTTGTGTGGCACTTTTCGTCGGGCGCTTGTCGTGGGTGCCGAATTTGCGTGGCGGACGCCGCTCTGTTGATGGAAGAGGTCGGCGTGGTCGCACGGCCGGCAGGGGCTGCAGGGGTGCGCGTATCCACGAAGCAGTTCGACCGCAGAAAAGTTAGTCTTTGCCCTCGATTGACTAATTCGCACTTCACGCTCACTTTGCAAGCAAGATGGAACAACCGAGTCATCGAATTATAATCCTTATAGTCTAGAATATCCTGGATTTCTCGAGTTAAACCACCTAAGAAACGAGCCATATAAGCTTCCTCATTCTCAATTAATACACAACGCAACATGCCAATTTGAAATTCGTGGTAATATTCATCCACCGAATTCTTACCTTGGTTTAGGAGCTGCAATTTATTAAATAAATCTCTAGCATAGTTTGTTGGAACTAATATTTGCCTCATTAGCAATTTCAAAGCTTCCCAAGTGGTGGGTATATTATTTTGATGAGCACGGCAATGTTCTCTCCTCCAAACAAGCAAAATCAATGAACTCACTTGTGGCAGCCTTTAACTCTTCTATTCTCAGGGAAATCATGGCACGCAAATTTTTGATCAACAAGTAATTCCCAACTAAGGTAACCATCAGTGGTCGATTTACCTTCAAAAGGTGGCATATTGAAATTTACCTTAGGGAAAACATCATCTCGCTCGCTCCTTTGGTCGTGGAGGATCACGCCGATACCTTGTTGATTGAAGCGCAGCCGATGATGGTCACGATCATTGTCGTAATGGACGGGTTGACCTCCTCCACATCGCTGGTGTCATCATATTCGTGCTCTTCGCTCGTTTCTTCTAAATCTGGCCGGGGCCTCTCTGTGGAGCCGAATTGTTGCTTGACGACGGGTGGTGGATTGAAGCACCAGATGCAAAGCACTGCAAAAGTATCAAGTCTAGCCAAAATAGTAGCAAGAGTAGTGTTAGCAATCCCTTGTGCGCCTCGATGGATCTCGAGACGGTCTTCTTGCATTGACATACGCCATTAGTGAGCCGTGACATCCTCGCTAAGACCATCGGTGGTTTCTCGTCATCTTTGGAAGTGAGCAATGATGCCCTTGGTTCGTGGAGAGTGATGAAGTGAACTCTCATCACCGACATGGTTAGTTGATGACAAGGAAACAAAACCACAAGTATAATGTTCCTATCAACTACTAGGTGGCAAGTCTCTCAAGCGCCAAGCCTATGACCCAAGTTCTTACAAGTTATTACAATGCAAAGAGGCGCTGTCGGCCACATGGCGTTGTCAAAGGTTCTCCAAGTTTGTGTAGAGCGATTGCCAAGGGATCGAATGCCTGCACGGTAGAAAGTGGAGCTTGGACAGCTTAATTTAGTAGCAAAAGGTTAGCAATATTCCCATGCTGAATGCAAAATTGAAGAATTGTTCAACGCCTAGTCACTAGTTGTCGACTCTAGGCTAGCAAGGATCGTGACTCAAAATCATGGTCGGCGACAAGACAGCCTTCCACAACAGATGATGAAAAATCGCATAAAAAAATTCACAAAGAAGGGAACTATCTCAAAAGACTGGGATCTTGTGAAAATAGGTTTGGCACATAAAATTTTCGGTCTGCTCTGCACTTTTTTTTTTTTTTTTATGGAACGATCCGACTCTGCTTTTTCTTTCAAGTGCTATGCAAAGTGAAGACTACCAGTGGTGACCAATGGACGGTTGTGATGGATTACACGGCTAACAGAGGGCGACCAACCAAAGTGGCGACTGGGTTATCGTGGGCGATCAAAGTACGCATCACCGGGCGACTGGGCTATCGTGGGCATCAAAGCGATGCACTGGGCCATTATCGTGTGGGCGATCAACAAAGGGCGACTACCGGAGGAAAAGAAAACTTCGGTCCGAACACCTTTTTTCAACAGCTGGGATCAAACCGAACACAACTCAAACCGCTGTGGGGAGACAAATAAAAATTTCTGACTGACTCCAACTAGACTAGAATTCAGCAACTCGACACAATGATGCAACCAAAATTTCAATAACACAAAGGTAATCGAAAGGAAATTGCGTAGGCTCAAATTGTTTTGGTATGGGGAGATCCAACTGATGGCGCTTCTCCGACTATAGGAAAGATATCAATCTACTAATCTAGGGTAAAGAATTTCACCGAGCAACCTGGTTTGCTCGATACCACTTGATGGCGCCGTGATGGCACTATGGGTGTCCCGATCTTTCGATGAGAAACACACGATCGATTTGTTGAGTCGACCTTGACGATCCGGACTACACCGCATTTACGACGATGCGCTTTAGCAATCGCTAAACCAACTTCAGCTGGTTATTGATTTTGCCGTAGGCATCGATCAACCTGAACACGAGGTTCAATTCCTCGCAAGCAACCAAAGAACAAGCAAGAACAATAGGATAAGCAATCTGAAATTGCGGATAAAATCGAAGCTTAAACAAAGTGGAGTCTTATTGACGATCTTGACAAGGTGGCTGCCCAAAGACAACTCGCAGGATCAAGTTTGCACTTGGCTAAACTAATCAAATAAAACCTAAAACCCTAAGGAGCCGATGTCTGGCTATTTATGAAAGCTTAGGGGCGTGGGAATCACGCCCAAAGCAAAGAGGGATACCAACTACAACTCTATTACAAGGCCCAAAGCCCAAGTCTTCTCGATTTGGAAAAGTGACGCCAATTGTTTTGCAGATTCTCGCCAACTCGGACGGAATTTGGGGATGGGGTCGGATCCGTTGGAAAGAGGACGTCGAAACCTTTCAAACCAGTACTCATAGACCCCAAACACCCTTGTGGATCAAAAGTTATGGTCATTTTAAGTTGGTGTTGTCCCGGAGGCCGAATCCGAGTATAACTTGTGCACTGGAAGAATTGGCTTCATGCTTGACGTTTGGGAGTCCTTCTCCATGGTTCCTAAGGACAATAAAATCATCACGAGGATTAAATAGCATTCCATTCATTAAATTATTTGTATGCAACCCGAGGAACGCATTCACCTGGTAATGAATTGTCGTGCCCGAGCTCGAGTAATTGGCCCTTGTATGACATTGTTGGTTTCCATTGGGTTTGTAAGTATGGCCGTATCCATGATAGTGATATCCTCATCATATTGCCATTACTGAAGTAGATGGCATGATCAAAACCGTTGGTAAAGACAAAACTAGCGCGAACATATTGGTAAAAGGCAGTGAGATTGATTCCTCCTGTCAAGAAAAGTTGCAAACCAAGATTGATGAGGGGCATAGTGTTACAACAGTGGAGGAAGATTCATGCGTCAATAATTTCAATGTAGTTTCCAAAGAGGAAATCCTCAGTGAAGAGACTGAATCCAAAGAGCAAGGTAGGCTTATTTTAAGTAACTCAATAGAGCAAATTTCTACCATCAAGGGACTTTTCAATTTACTTGGGAACAAGGAGACATGTATTGAGAAGCATGTATGTGCAGATGATACCAATGGTGATGGTTTATTTGAACTTGCTACTGGTGATTGTCATTTGGAGGCACCAGACAATGTCAAAATCCACCAGCAAACTGACTCGACCTCTGTGGTAGCAGATGTGCTGACAATCTCGAAACAGACGGACATTGAGGAAGGACAACATTCTCCTGATGCAGAAGTGACAACAGGAGATAGCATACTGGAAAATGTGAGTCATACAGGTGGTATCACTTTCATGCCATCTCAAGTTGACGTAATGGAGCTTGACACATACCCTATTTCTCATGAGATTGATGCGGTAAGTAGCAGAGAGGGTGTTGAAGAGAATAGACAGAATGAAAACATTACTGCAGATATTACTTCCCGTGAGATAAATGAGGTGTGCAGCATTGACGAAGAAAAGCAGCAGATTGAAGATATTACTGCATACACCACTTCTCATGAGGCTAAAGCGGTGTGCAGTACAGGTAATTTTGGAGAAAATGAGCATAATGAAGAAATTATTGCAGAAGCTAGTTCTCACAAGATTACTATCGTACAAAGTACAAGTTGTGTTGAAGAAAAGGAACATATTAAAGAGGTCATTGCAAATCCTGCTTCTAACAAGATCGATGTGATAAGCAGCGGAGACTTTGTTGAAGAGAAGAGGCAGGGTGAGGTTTATGTGGAACTACTCAAGATATAAGTGTGGCATGTAGAGTAGATAATGTTGAAGGAAAGAAGCGAAGTGAAGAACTTGGTGCAGACCCTACCTGTGGGATCAATGAAGGAATATCTCAAGTCAAAGCAACAGCCCTCAAAAGAAGAGGCGTAAGGCATATAACGGGAAGGATGGCAAATTAACAATACTTGAAATTGAGCTTCATGTGCAATGGGACCCTCGGAATTATGTCAGTTAATCTGTTGCTTGGGACAAGCAAATTCTCGTGGCTGTAATGTAACACCTGTGTTGTGGGTCCCACTTGGCAGGTGTGTGAGAGGTATAAGATCCCGTCATGTTCCACACAAGAGGGCATCGATGAGAAATGAATTGAAACCAGATTTCCCTTCTCCTGTTTCTTCTTCTTCTTCCTCAAGTCTTCCTTTTCCTCTGTTTGTTCTTGACCTCGCTACTTCCTTCGATTTCTTGATCTCACGCACAGACCAAGGGGTCAAGTGCCAGGGGATATGACAGGTAAAGACTCTCCATAAGCTTAGGGTTTGGGTTCCCATGGATTATCAATGAGAGTGATTTGTTCCTTGCATTAGATTAACCTGGCTCAATGGGACGGCTAAGGTTGGTTACAGTGGTGAAACTAGGAAATTTTGAGAGCTTAAGCAAGTCTAACAACGGTCAAGAGCTTATCTGGAAAGATATGGCTTCCATAATGACTAACAATGGCCCAGCCAGTCGCCCACTTGCTCAGAAAATGGTTCCGCCGCTGAATATAGTGAAAAACTGCCATAGTTTTGAAGTGGCATAGTATCCAACTTAAAAGTGGCATAGTATCCAACTTACGTTTGATTCAATACACTAGAAATGCCCTTTTTCTCAAATCCATCCAATGACAGACTGACAGTACACTACAACAAGCAGAGAAGTTTTGAATATGATCAAATAGGAGTATCTAAGTTCACCTTGGGAGTTAGGACTCAAAACTATGGTTCAAAAATCTCATCGAAGTTTTCGTTCATCTGGACCAAAATTTTGTTCTCTGGTCGGGGCCGAGATCCTAAATATCCGTCGAATAAAAACCTTTAAAAAAAATTCAAATTGCTATATTAACTTTCAAAATCTCGATGAGATCTTAGCAATTTCGGCCAAGATCTCGGTGATTTCAAATTAAATCTTGATATTTTGACCAGATCTCAATTTTTGTGGGCCGTATTTGATTAGATTTGTGGTCCAGACTATCCACAACAAATTTTAAAATTTTTGATGTGTTTCTGACCATTTTAAAAAGTTCAAAAATTGACCAAAATCTCGATGATTTCGGCCGAAATCTCAGAAATCCCAGTTCAAAAAATTAGATTTAAAATTTGGTTTTTAAATTTTATCCAGATTTTATTTAAAATTTTAAGCTATCACCAAAATTTTAAATTTTAGCCATCTTTAAAATATATACCGCAAACTAAATTTGAAATCTTGCTCATGACAAACCAAACTTCTCGCGAGCCCTGATCATGATTGCACATGTAAACATAGACCACGCCACCTGTCGGCTCACCTCACGAGCCCACCCTAGCCAGTTGCGCTCAGCCCGAGGCCTCGCTATTGGCGAAGGCAAAGGAACAGGATCACATAGGGAAGAAGTATGACTAGCATTAATTAATTTTGGCTCTCTATACAGAGAATTCTCTAAAAAAATTATTACTTTATATATCTTCTCTCTCCAATAACATTTCTCAAATCCTACCTTGTATTTTCTTCCTCTTATATTATATTGATATTTCATAACCATTATATAAACAATGTTTTTTACCAAAAAAAAATTCTAATGGCAGTCCTTGAGATAAATTAAATGACAATAGTATGCATATATGCCAGAGCGATAAAACCAAGTTTTACTAAATGATAAAAGCAAGTGCAGAAACTTATCAGGTATACCAGATCGTCACGACAGTTACAGCCGCATGCAAGAGTAGAAACTAGTTTGGTGTAATAACATGCATATGGATTGACTGAACTTTTCAGAAGCTTCACTTGCTGCTAACCAAATGGCAGCAACTTAACATAACAGAGGAGCATAATAACAGCAAGAATCTCATGCAATTCAAATTTTCTAACCAAATGTAACTTTCAACTTCTGAACATTCAGTGGTCATTTGCAACTTGACAATTTCTGAACAAACACTAAGGTGGGTTAAGTTGGGTGATACAAATCAGAGCTTTGTTTATGGCCTCACTGATGGGAGCTTTGCCTAAATATTTCCAGATGGCCACCAACTAAAGCATACTATTCGCTAATGAGATAGTAAATGTTAAGCAACATCGCTATCGAATAGTCCGAGGTTGCCGAACAGATTTAAAGTGGAGAACAGAAAGAGAGGGACACAGGAATTGAGGAGGAACTGAATCTTTATTCTGTTTGCATGTACATTGGGGAGGACCCCATGCCTTCTATTTATAGGCTACGACTAGGGTTTCGGTAAGGGACCATATTGGCCTCATGGGCCAGATGGGTTTCCCAACACTCTCCCTTGGGCCCTTTGTCATGAGATGCATATATCTCATCAAACTCCGTAAAAACCCAAAGGGGAAAAATACTTGGAGAAAGAGTACATAGCATACGTTTTAATGTGTTGCACGAATTGCCTCATTAAAACCTTATGTAAGAAAACTTCTGTGAAAAACTTACTAGGGAAAAAGAGTACAATTCACCCAAACTTCAATGCCAATCTTCGAGATCCACATTGGGTACTCAAACTTCGCGTTTAAGATTTATATAGGATTATGTGAAAATTCTCACCCTGAAATCTGCACTTCTAAGTCTCATCACCGATTTCTAACGCACCTTTCAAAAGAAGATGCTAGGAGTGACTTAGTGAATAAATCCGCGATATTTTCACACTCCACTTAGTATGCAAAAGATCTTGATCTCGTTCATCTTATGCAATTCATGAGAATAGAAGAACTTAGTTTTGATATGCTTCGTGAGGTTGCTTTTCACATATCCCATTTGCACTTGAGCAACACAAGCTGCATTGTCTTCATAGATTATGGTGGGAGTTTGCTCCATATTCAAGCCACATGACTTCTGAATGTAGTGAACCATTCTTCGAAGCCATGCACATTCTCAGAAGGCTTCATACATGGTAATGATTTCTGAGTGGTTTGTTGACGTCTAGACAAGAGTTTGCTTAGACGACTTCCAAGAAATTGTTGTTCCACCATAAAGGAAAACATACCCGGTTTGTGATTTGCCAGTATGCGGATCCGATAGGTACCCGGCATCGACATAGCCAACCAAATTCAATTCATTATTTCTTCTATAGAACAAGCCGAGATCTTTGCTTCCTTGGAGGTAATGAAAGATGTCATTAATCCCTTTCCAATGCCTTTTTGTGGGTTCTGCATTGTACCGGGCTAGCAGATTCACGACGAACGCAATGTCTGGCCTAGTGCTATTCGCAAGGTACATGAGTGCTCCAACTGCACTCAAATATGGGACTTCTGCTCCCAGGACTTCCTCCCCCTCTTCTCTAGGCCTATGGTTCTAGGTCTGCTTGTAGTAACCTTCCGATCATTGGGGTCTTTGCAGGGTATGCCTTTTCAAAACCAAATCTCTCTAACACTTTCTGTGTGTAGGATGATTGGTATACCAAGATTTCACCTTAGACATGCTCAAGCTGCAAGCCTAAACAAAACTTGGTTTTACCCAAATCCTTCATTTCAAACTCAGATTTCAAGTATGAGCATGCTTCTTCAATTTCTACATCCATCCCAATGATATTCAAGTCATCTACATAGACGGAGATTATACAAAATCCATTCGAGGATCGTTGTATAAAGACACATGGACAATCTTCGCTGTTGGTGTAGCCTTTCTTGTAGAGAAAATCACTCAAATGATTATACCACATTCTTCCTGACTGCTTTAGCCCATACAGTGATTTCTCCAATTTCACATTGTATAGGTTTCTATTTGCTCTGTCTTGGTTTGAGACAGGGATACCTTCATATACTTTCATGTATATGTCTGAATCCAAGTTTCTATACAAAATGCTGTGATAACATCCATTAGCTTCATTTTCAACTTCAAGTTGATCGCCATTGAGATCAGATATCTAAAGATAATTCCTCCCATAACCGGAGAATAGGTTTCTTCATAATCAACCCAAGGATGTTGAGTGAAACCTTGCGCAACAAGCCTTGCCTTATACCTTATAACTTCATTGTTTTCATTTCTCTTTCGAACAAAAACCCATTTGTGACCTACGGGTTTATATGGGGAGGCGCAGCAAAGACACCGGCTCAAACACATCTCTTCTTTTGTTTAGGAGATTAACTTTATGTTATTGCCTCCTTCCATTCTTCCTAATCTAGCCTTTTCTTGCACTCTGCGAGAGATGCTGGCTCAGGATCATGGTCAATGATTGAGGCAATCTTCTTTGCAAAATATACATTGGCATTGGTTGTTGCTCTATTCATAGATTCTCCTATTGTTACAAAATTTATGGCCATTTTGTCATGGGGTGCTTCATGCACTTCTACTTGCTCTTCACTACTGTTTCCCATCACATGAGCAAGTTCCTTTAGTTTTTCATCACCTATGTGTGCGCACACATTATTTTCGGCGGCTTCTTCCAATGAAAAATTCAGATCTAGAATTGCCTTTTCCACAGGCTTCTTTCCAGTGCCAGGTCTCAACTGGCTCTCCTTGCTTTGGGGCATTTTCGTGATAGGTTGTGGTAAGTCATCTTGCCCAGTTTTCCCCAGATGTCTCCGGGTACTTTGGGTTTGAGAAGCCAGATTTCCTGTTCTTTTTCTTTGAGGCCTCTGAACAGATGAGGGATACCGTCTACTTTCTTTGGTATTTCAACCTTATCTGGTGCATTTCTTGCAGGTACATGCGACTTAACCACGCCTTAGATCACAAAATGATCGTAGTTCGTTTGCTAAGTTCTGCAAATCAATTATCTTCTGGACTTCTTGATTTGCTTCATTAGTGCGAGGGTCATGTGCGGGAATCCCAGTGGAATGCCATATGATTTCCCGGCATTTTTCATTCAATGGTTGATTTGCTCTCTAATGACGGAAATGGTCATCACAAAGATGCAATCAGCGAATCGGTCGTATGTAATTCTCCAATCATGTATTATGGATGCACTTCCTCATAACCAACGATATCCTGCATTTCATGGAGAGGGCCCATTGCATTTCGTTGTGGAGGTGGTATAGGTACATATACCATACAACCAAACCTTCTAAGATGGAAAATCTTGAGATGACCCTGCACTAATTGCATAGGTGAATGGATGTTGTAGGCCGATGGTCTAAAATTGATGAGCGCCTGCACAGATCATGTGTCCTCAACAAGTGTTGGGCAAGTTACAACCCAAAGAAAATGGCCTTGCTATTAACTTGATCCTCTTTACTAGTAAGCTTCAGCTAGTCCATTTTGCATATGGACGCAAGTGTACAAAGTGCTCAATGGTAATTCTAGTTGCTGTGCAATAATCATCAAATGCCTTAGAAGTAAATTCACCGACATTGTCCATTCGAATGGACTTCACACAATGATCAGGAAAAGAATTTTTAATTCTGATGATCTGCGAGATCAGCTTTGCAAATGCATGGTTCCTTGTTGACAGCAAACATACATGCGCCCATTTTGAGGAAGCATCAATGAACACCATAAAGTACCAAAACGGCCCCGATAATGGTTGAATTGGGCCGCAAATATCCCCCTAGATGCATTCCAGGAATGCAGGGATTTCATGTTGCACTTCGATAACATAGGGTCTAGTTATTAATTTCCCGGTGGCACATGCATGGCATATAAAATCTTCATGATTCGGGAAATTTTTTAACATTAATGCCATAACCTTGCGGGTTGTTAACTATGTTTCTCATCATTTTAAGACCAGGATGACCTAATCTACAATGCCATAAAGAAAATAATTCAGAGCTTCTAAAGACGATCTTAAGAGAAGTATACACTACGGACATTTTTTTTTTAATACCATTTTTCTTGTGTAGTACAAACCTGCATTCATATGAGGGACATTTTTCTAATACCATTTTTCCACATTTTGCATGCTTCACAATGCACAAATGTTCTTTCCACTTTCTTCATTGATTTCTACGTAAAACCCATTGGCAGATGTCTTTGAAACTTAAGAGAGTGAGTATTGATTCAGTGGTACAAAAGGGCTTCTTCAATTACCAAAGTTGTACCCATTGGTAATATAATTGTAGCTCTTCCAGAGCCTATTATATAGGAATCGTTGTTCATGATCGTGGGTAATCTTTCCATCGTTCTTCGTGATTGTTTGAAAGTATTAGACTCTCTTAAGATGGTATTTGTTGTGCCACTATCAACAATGCATATTTCCGCCATTTGGGTGCCACACAATTTCGAAAGAAAATTTCTAATCAGATAGTGGCAAAATAATTCAAACATTGCTTATAGAAAACTGGAATAAAGAATAGACTGCATATTTATTTATGAGAGAATTTGTGCTCTTTTAGAGCTTACAACTCATTATTCAAAATGCACTAACAACCATAAAAGAAATGTTAATAATGCAATTCATGCATTAAACGGAATCTGTAAAGAATGCATTAACTTCTGCCTCTATATCATTAACAGAGGTCTTTTCTTCAGTTGCCATGAGCTTGGCTGCTGCATCAATGTCTAGATTAGGATCATGAGGATGAAACAAGCGGGGTGTCTACATCCATGACATCATCATCGCCTACCTTGGCTAAGTGCACTTCGCTGGTGCATTTTCTTTGGCCTTCTTCTTGGCCTCGATATGCATTGATCACTTCCTTGAATTCCCGGCATATCTTTGACCAATGTCCCCAAGTGCCACACTTGAAACATGTTTGGTTCGCTGTCCATACGGCTTGGCGTGGTGATTTCTCCTTGTCATCCTTCTTCTCTTGGGCTTTGAGCTTTCCTTTGGCCCGATATTTCTCTTTTTCCACCCATCTTGCCCCTCTTCCAGTGAGTGGGATTTTTCACCTTATAGCTAGTGCATTGACTTCAGGTCCAATGCCTCTTCCAGGTGGATGTGAGACGAAGTTCTTGCGAAGAACGTCATCTTGTGACTCAACAACTTGTATAACATCAATCAGTTCGCTTATACTCCTTGTATGTGTCCTGACGATACCTGCGAGCACTCTGGATAGTATTAGGGTGAATGGTGCATAGAGTTTTCCCAATCTTCTCCTCATCAGTGATCTTCTTGCCATATAGGGAGAGATTGGTACAAATTCTGTGCAAGGAAAAATTGTACTGCCATCGTTTCAGAGTCCGCAAACTCAAGTTTAACCCAATCTTGATGTGCTTAGAGCAAGATTGTGTACTTGAGTTTTTTGAATCGCTTCGTTAGCAAAGGCGCCTGTTATAACTCAAGTGCACTATCCTCACCATATATTCATTTTCAAGGTGGCCGAGAGGTGGTGCCTCGAGAAAGTGCAAAGCTTGGATCATTCTCGCTTGGTAGTAGGTTGCACATCCTTCGAAAGTACCCTAAGTCGATGGCAGCTCAGAGCTTCTTGCCCCTAAGTACGATCTTCACGCCTCGATGCCCAAGTGAGGTAGTTCTCGACCATGGGGCCGCTTCTTCAAACTCGAGATTTACAATGCCGCATATCCGCATGTTTACAAAATTCCGCTATTAGATTACCAGGTGTAATCTAATAAAAGTGGTTGCAAAAATCATAAAATGCAAAAATAAATTCTCATGAATTTTCAAAGGTACTAAACAAAGCAATAATTACAAAAATATGTACAAATATTCATAAATGTAGAAAAGATGGCTAAGGGACTTAAAACCAGAGCCCATTAATTTTGGAAATTTCTCGGCAATTATTAGGATTTTTCTCATATTTTTAATCAATTTTTGATTTCTAAATCAATTTTCCGAATCAGAATTGATTTTTGGAAAAGAAAATAAAAAGGAATAAATAACCTGGGGCAAAGGGGTAATTCCTTGCCCTCCTCCCCCCTCAGGCCTCAACCTGGCCATAAGCCGGTTTGAACTTGGGCCTGGCTCGGTCCCGATCGTGGAGAGGGCCAAGCTGGGACCAGAGGGGTGCAACATAGGCCGGGCACCGCAAGGGGCTGCTGGCGGAATCGTACCGGGAGGAGCCGCCGGCGCCGGCACCGGGCAACGCAGACGTGGCTAAGCTGGGGCCTCAGTGCCTCGTGCGCGCGGATGCGACTATGGGCCATATGCGCGCGGCAATGGCGAAGACTGCGGCGCTTCAGGCGCAGAGTTCGGCTGGCTTCGGGCTTTTCATGGTCCAAATGCTTCGAGCCGCACAGTGGACAATGGGAGGAGCAAATGGCGCCGATGGGGCTTTGGGGTAGGTTGAGCTCGACGGATTTCGTGCCGAGTGGAGGCCGCTGGCCAATGTCAAGTTGTCGGTGCGCCAGATGCGCTGGGGCTAAGGCGACGCGGGCCGCATGCAGGTGCGTATTTCAGACACGGCCGAGCCAAGGGGGCGATAAGCCAGGCGTGAGTCTGCGCGACGAGCAGCGACTATTGGCGCGGGTCTTTGTGCCGCGTGGATGCTGAGGTGGTGCAGAGTGACCGAGGCATTGGCTCGATGCGGCTGCGAGTGCGCGCGACTGGCCCAACGGAGCGTCTTCATGCGCTAGCGGAACGGCTTCGAGCCGACGGGGCACTGTAGCTTTGTGTTACGTGTCGTAAATTTATCATGTAGCTTCATGTACAGTAGCTTCATGTCCTATAGATGCATTCATACTTTGAACATGAAATCAAAAGAAATCACCGTAAACTCGTAGCTTTGTGCCACGTAGATGCCTGATGCACACACGGGTGTGCCCGATCTTCTGATGAGAACGATACGTCGATTTGGAGAGTTGATGAACTCGTGATCTTGGCTTCTAACCAGCGAGGATAGGGAAACCGGCAATCGCAACGCCACCAACGTGAGTTGATAAACCACGCTTAGACGTGATGGATCTTTATCCCTGCTAGCAATCGAGAAACTTGGAAGAACAAGTGAGAAGCAATCTGAAAATTGGATACCAATAAAACTCACGAACACAAAGTTGAGGTTCTGTTTCATCTCGGCGCTTTAGTCAACACGCCGCAAGCACGAGGAGGGACACAACCTGGTCTACTAAACACAACAAAATCTAAAGTACAACATATGGGGGTGGCGGCCAAGCTAAGGGCGTCCACCACCAAACCCTAAAGATACATGGGCCATAGGCCCAAAAATACGGTGACGCAGCACCAGACAGATTTGGCCCGTGACACTCTTCTGCATTTTTTTGTCGATCTAGAGCGAATTTGGACATGGGGCTTGATCCATTGGCAATCTTATCTCCTAAGCTTTCAAATGAGTGGTTGTACGTCGAAAACAGAGTTCGGGAGCCCGAGATATGCCCGTTTGAAGTTGAGGTGCTGCTGGATGGCCGAACCGGACTCGGCGACGAATTAGGCTTCATCATGGGCCTTCCTTGTCATATGGGATGTCCTTGGTGAGTGGTCTTAACGCGTTGGGTTAGCAAAGGTGGATGGAAAGATCGAAGCTCGGATTAAGCCTCCATGCGACGAGATGAAGTGGCGATCGAAACTAAAGTGCGGCAACGAAGGTGTCGCCGGGAGAGAAATGTCAGCGATCGTATCTATGGTTGGGATGTCCTCATCAATGCGTGCATAGAACGAGCGATTAGATTCAATCCCTCGAGTCTCACCTTTCTCACCTTTCAATCTGTCTTTACAGTAGAGATCATGCTGATAACGTGTTAAGCAACCTCGCTATCGAATAGTCCGGGGTTGCCGAACAGATCTAAAGTGGAGAACAGAAAGAGAGGGACACAGGAATTGAGGAGGAACTGAATCTTTATTCTGTTTGCAAGTACATTGGGGAGGACCCCCTGCCTCCTATTTATAGCCTACGACTAGGGTTTCGGCAAGGGACCATACTGGGCCTCATGGGCCAGATAGGTTTCCCAACAGTAAACGTAGAAGCAATCATCTACGTCAGTAGAGCATTCTGGATACATGCACTGTCAGTTCCGAAATGATTGGGCAGTTAAGCATTTTAAAAACTGGGGCGCTAATCAAAATTCAAACAAATTTTCAAAACAAAAACAAAACTAATCTGAAAGTGATATGTGCCATTGCGCCATTAACCTCAAAGATTTTCCCCAAGCATCTAATCCAATTAGATGGATGCATTATGAATCATAATTATCCGAGGGCAAAAAGAAGACCAAAATCTCCACCTACATTGGCTGGACAATCCCAAGAACACATGCCGAATCTCTAGAGGACTACCTCCGATTCACGTGGGATTGGACGCCGGTATCCGAAATACAGAACCTTTGGCTCAAACGGGCAAGATTTGGGTGCAAATCTACCGATCCACAAAGCTTAGGGGTGAAAATGGATCTGACATTGACGGATAATAGCTCTACCATATTTGTTTTCATTTTTTTATCTGATACAGATACGGATACGGATAGTCCTGATACAAATACAAATACGTATAATGTCGAATACGTATATGGATCGAATATGAATCGAATCGATACGCTACTTTAATATTTATCTAACATGATAACCCTTATATTGTACATAAAAAATCAACGAAAACACATAATTGGTTGATTTGATCAAAATATTATTGAAAATTGAATAAATATAAACATTTTCATTAACTTAGACAATAGTTAGATACCATGTCGCAAACAAAATTATGTAAGACTTAGCTCATCACGCACATACGATTAGTTCATCATACATGCAGATCAAAATGGAAAAAAAGCTCAAATATACAACATATAAATCAAAATAGCAAAAATATACAACAAAAAAAAATTTTCAAAATTGCCCACCGCTCCCGCCGCACACGTGATGGCCGCTGTGTGGCTCCGCCTCATAGGCCGCCACGTGTCCCCTTATGTTTTTTTATTTTTATTTGATTATTTCGCGTCGAATTTTTTTAGTTTTCACTGGTTATTCGACCGGACATTGAAATGCAAATAACTTTCGCTAGACAACTCCAAATTTTATAAGAAAACTTTATAAATTTTCGCCAAATCATATGGATTAAGAATATGCTTTCGAATTGTATTTTTAAATATTATTTTTGTACACTGTACCGATAATTTTGTAATACCTTTTAATTTCGAGATTCTTGTTTGAATCTATTTTACCTTTGTGGAATGGTAGTATCTTTGTTGTATTTTAATGCTATACAACACCCTACTGAATAGATTATCTATAATACCGCCTCATATGAGCGGTTAGATTCATCACTAATTGATTCGGATGACACACTACATCTTACAATAGTATAGATGGCAATTATTTATAGTATATTATTATATTATGTAAAAATAACTCATAAAATAGATTATCTATAATACCGCCTCATTCTCCTCTTTTTCCTTCTTGGTTTCTTCCGTGATCACTTAAAATTTAGTGGAATGTTAAACTTTACCATCAGATAGGGACATTACCGGCCATTCATTCAAGGCCCATATTCGAAAGGTTGGCTCTGTTAGTCGGTGGGAAAAACGGTTTTATATACAACATGTAAATAAAAAACTGTAGAAATATACAACAAGAAATAAAAATAGCAAAAATACCGACGGTTCCCGCCACGACGTTTTTTTATTTTTGTCTCATTATTTCACTTAATTTTTTAGTTTTCCTGGTTATTCGACCGGATCCGATTGAAATGCAAATACCGATAATTGTGTAATAATTTTTTTGTGCACTGTACCGATAATTGTGTAATAATTTTTTTGAGACTTCGTGTAGTTTTAGTCAAAGATGGGTAGATAAATTATGTACGGCTTACGAATGGTAAACAACAATGGCATATACCGGACTAAACCTAACATGCCTTAGGGAAAGGGAACAACAAGAAGGGCCTCTTGTCGTGACATTTTACCGAGAGCAATGAGGATATTTTCCTTACGCAATCCTTCAACTCCCCGCCGCCTCGCCCTAGCTGCCCTTCTCACGCTTTCTCTCAAGACTCACCTCCTCTCCGCTGCATTGATACGCTGCTCGCCTCCTCTCGTGCAAGCATCTGCTCCAGACGCCGCTTGGCGCTTCTCCCGATCCTCGCTCACACCACTGCTGCTCCACCATAGCCCTCCGATGCGAGTACTCCCACCCGCAGATCCTTTCCATCTCGAGAGTTTGTTCCAAGGTCAGAGAATCGGATGAACTCGCATGCTGGAGGCTACAATTGGTCACATCACATGGTGTTAGACACATGCAGGTGTTCGATGCAACACTAAATGCGAGTATGAACATGCCGGGCTTCTCCGCGCGCAGCCGCATCCTCGCTGGCTCGAAGTCGTGGTTGCGTAACTCCAAAGCACTTCATACCGTATGTGTATGAGTTGTCTATGGATCGCCGGAAGCTGGCAAGGATCCTCTGATAGGCACATGGCGCACTCCGCGCCGCTCTGGGGATGGTTTGGACAATGCTGTGCCTTGGGGGCGAGGGAAACTCCATTGGTGCTGCTCGTTTGGTTTGCGGGGGATGGTTCTCTTTGTTGTATTGGAGCAGTCATTTGATTGATGCAATGCTGGGAAGCCAGGAAGGGGGTTAAATAGCCTCGAATTGATAAAGCGATAGACTTGAAGCAAGAACTAATCCGCGAGCATCGGATTCCTTTGAAGCTCACCGTGCTTGGAAGCGATTAAATGCATGCACTTTTATAGTCGTAGGAGGTGCTGGGCCAAAGCTTTGGCAAATGCTTTGACAGACGACTAAGGCATTCTTCGCCACGCTGCGGCATTTGATGACATGATATGTCTCCGCAGCTTTGCCATAGCTGGTTTGACAGACGCCTCGTGCCAATGCAACGAAAAGTTTGGATGATGACAACTTATAATTATGGAAATATCACTACTTAAGCATATTCGGCCACGATAATTATAATAGTCGCGAAAATACGCATAACTTAAGCATATTCGCCAGCCAGGAAATATCACGTGAGTCCATTTTTTCGAAGAATGCAAATGATTTGCTCTTCCTCAGATAATCGACTACGATATTATGGAAAAATATTGTAATTACACCTTCCGCTGTATGTATTTTCAGATAGTTGAAAAAGGCTAATTATAACGGTCGCGAACAAATGTGACAACTTACATATTCGGCCGTGAAATATCACGTGTGAGTCCATTTTTTTCTAAGAATGCGCCTGATTTGCTCTTCGTATAATCGACTACTTATATTATGGAAAATATTGTAATTACACCTTCCGCTGTATGTACTTTCGTGATAGTTGAAAAGGGCTAAATATAATAGTCGCGAAAAATATCACAACTTAAGCATATTCGGCCGTCCGTGAAATATCACGTGTGAGTCCATTTTTTTGGAAGAATGCAGCTGATTTGCTCTTCAGATAATCGACTACGATATTATGGAAAATATTGTAATTACACCTTCCGCTGTATGTATTTTCGTGATAGTTGAAAAGGGCTAATTATAACGAAGGTCGCGAACAAATGTGACAACTTAAGCATATTCGGTCGGCCGCAAAATATCACGTGAGTCCATTTTTTCTCGAAGAATGCGCCTGATTTACTCTTCTATATACTGACTACGATATTATGGAAAATATTGTAATTACACCTTCCGCTGTATGTACTTTTGTATAGTTGAAAAGGGCTAAATATAATAGTCAAAGGAAAATATCACAACTTAAGCATATTCAAAATTCGGCCGTGAAATATCACGCGTGAGTCCATTTTTTCTAAGAATGCAGCTGATTTGCTCTTCTCTATACTGACTATTTATATTATGGAAAATATTGTAATTACACCTTCCGTTGTATGTATTGTGATAGTTCAAAAGGGCTAATTATAACGTCGCAAACAAATATGATGACTTAAACATATTCGGCCGGGCCGTGAAATATCACGCTTGAGTCCATTTTTCTAAGAATGCAGCTGATTTGCTCTTCACTATACGGACTACCGCTTTATGGAAAAATGTAATTACATCTTCCGTTGTATGTATTTCCGCAATTTGAAAATGGCTAATTACAATAGTCATGCATAAATATGACAACTTGAGCATACTTGGCAAAAGTGTAAAATGTCCTGCTTGAGTCCATTTTTTGGAAGAATGCAGCTGGATTGTTTTTCACTATACGAACTACCATATTTTGCAAAAATATTGTAATTACACCTTCTATTGTATGAATTTTCTGATAGTTGAAAAGTGCTAATTACAATAGTCGCTAAAAGTGGTTATCTGGCCACGATACTTGGGTATATTGCGGTACTACAATTTACTTGTAAAGAAAGGTGTAAACAAAATTTATGTGTACAGAACGGTAGTCCGTGATATCATATATCAAATCTGATCCATTCTTTAAAAAACAATAGTAAACATATGTGACGATACAAAATATGAGATATATATAATATACTATAATATTGATGCAAAAACATGAGAGAGAATAGATAACACAAATGGAACGATTGCATTGCAATTTTACATAGATTAATAAAGTTAACATAAGTGACGCATAAAGCATGATGTAGTTCGCACTGCAAAACAAAATTATCACAAGGATAACTACATACAAGATCTTTTTCTACCCACTTGATATGATCTAAAATGCGCTCCACCTTTAATGTCAAGATGTTAAGCCTTTGCTCTAGCGCTGGGTTCTATGCTCGCTCGAGTGTTGGGTCCATCCACGCTTTAGGTCGGAAGCATCCAAGTGGTGCGGTACTACGACGCCCATCGATGTATTCAGGGTGTCTCGCTCATCGAAAATATTGACATCCCGCAGACCGCATAACGATGTCAACATATTTTCAGACTATGTAAAGAGTCGTGAACTCATAAGAGACTACTCAAGAAGAGAACAATCATCATAGGTCGGAGAAATCGAACTACATTCCCACTTACAGAGTAATTAGGCATTTATAAAACACCCGGCCGTAATTTGACGAAGTGGTGGAGTACAACACATTAGCTTCCACATGGCAATTAGGCAATCGACCGCCTAGCATTGGCAAGTGCAATGGCTCTCCGATTCGCTGAGCTCGACGCTTGAGACATGGCCTTCACACAATTGAAGAACGCACAAGTGTAATTAGGAAGAAGAGGATATCAGCCAGTTAATGTACAATGTGACTCACCGTGACAAAATTTAGTTTGTAAATAATACCTCTAAAACACGAGCGAAAGAAACACCGAAAAGAAAGCTTAATCTACCGCC